>JANJEY010000005.1:60295355-60313148 GCA_024703695.1 Erythroxylum cataractarum
TCATGTGCATGTGCAAAAATTACCATTCATATATATATAGAGGCCATATGATGCATGAACATGCCGAGATATGTTTAAACATTCCTAACCCGTCCCAAATGACCAATTTATCCTTCCCATTGGTGATGATATGTTACATCATTGATCTCTTATTTTTAGTCATTTTTTGGGAAAAACTAACACCACCCCAATCAGCCCATTTTATCGATGAAAAGAAATAGGTCACCTGTGAGATTTAATCCTTTGATTATTGCAAACTGGGAGGAGTTTGAGACTAGTGCCATTGGATTTCTAGAGTGGGCTCGTCATTCTTATATGGGCAGTGAAGGTCGCTTCCCCTCCAGCATCGACGCGTATATCTACGCTCTGATGACGGTGGTGAATTTTGGACTAGACTAGAAATAGTCGAACATAATTTTAAAAATTCTCAAATTTTATGTAGATAAATTTTCATAAAAGCAAAATATTGAAAATCTTCATATTTTATAAAAATGCATGAATTTGATTAAATTGATTTGTTGTTAATTACTATTGAGATAATCTGGATGTATTGAGTATAAATGAGGTTGTATGAGTAAGAAATTTGTATATTTTAATTATGATTGGATTTATTATAATTTTTAATGTAAATATAGACTCAATTATGGACATGTAGTTTAGAGGCCCAAATTGAACTGTAGTTATTGGTGGTTATAAACATGTCTTTTCATTGCAGGAATGACCTTCTTTTGGAGGGAGGATGTTTGTTTTATAGGGAAAACTCTGTCGAATTTTCAATAAGCTCCTTATAAATTGTGGCATCATCATTTGTCAATAGAAAATAGGGCTCCTTAATATTGAGTCATGTCATATTCTTAAGATGTCTAAAATTGGTTTAGGTTTTAAATCCTAATGGTCATTCCTATTTTTCTTTCTATAGATCAATCAGGAGTAGAACCCTCCAATTTAAGACACTAGGTTCGGCTCGAATGAGCTCATTCGGTTTATGAGTTAATATTTATGGTTATGAATATACAATAAAATTTCATATTCATAATGGAAATCACCATCATTATCATATTCACGCATGACATTCATACATATGGATTGACACATGTATGCATATTTTTGTTGTGCAATGTTATATTTGTCTTGATATGTGGTAATGTGGAGGATTGTTATGGTATGAGTTACCTAGTGGATGTCACTAGGTTGTGTGTATAGTGAGTCAATTAGTCAAGTATAAATTTGGGTCAGTATTGGATCTATTGATTGAGATATGACACGGTTGGGGCAGTTCAGTCAAGCTTGCTCTCGAATGCCAACCGATATATGGTACATGTGAGGTAATGTGATTGTGGTAGTTTGGTCGAGGTTGCTCTCGAAAGGCAATCATATCACAAAGAGGCAGTGGTGGTTTAGTTGAGTGTGGCTCTCGAATGGTAGTCCACTACATTGAACCAAATGACCCGTGTGGAACAAGAGAGCCCCTATGGCTATAATATGTGGGCAAGAGAAATTATAGCGTCAGTCATCAGTCCTCCACTATTATTTGTGATTTGTGATTGTGATGATTATATGACATGATATTGGTATGGGACATGCATTCATGTTTATGAAAAAAAAAATCATTATGTTATGAAATTATATTTATGGATGTAATACATTATAAATATATACATATATATATGTATCATTTGAAATACTTAGGAGTGCATAACATAACTATAGTATTAATTCACTCAGCGAGGTTTGACTCGCCTCAACTATGTTTTAGGATTTTATTTTCAGATCTCTTTTAACAGGGTCCTTCATCGATCTTCTTCCTCTCCGACGATTTGATGTATGTTGTTAGTGATCTTTGACTCTAGAGTCGCATTAGTCTTGTATATGTCAGATTTTCCTTATATTAACTACCTCAATGTTGTAGCAAATTGAGGATTGTATATTGCTAGAACTATTTGATTATTACAATTATGAGTTTGATCATTTCAAAATTTTATCTTGATTATAGATGTAAGGATTTGATGGTATTTTAGGCTTGCTAAGGGTTCAATAAACCTTAAGTTCACTGCTCCTTTGGCACCGATCACTGTCTAAGGTTAGGGTCGTGACAATTAGTACCATCAAAAAATGGTTGCTTACAAATCTTTCGTCCCTTTTAACTAAAAGAAAATCCTATGTTTTCATAACTTTTTTCTAACAATATAAGATATTTAATGAAACCTAGGTTCTAATACCATTTGTTAACCTTAAAGTACCTAAAAAGTGGTGTTAATTAGGTTATTCAATCTAAAAAACACAATAGAAATTTGTAAAACACCTTATATGAAAATATAATAACACTTTGTAATAATAAAGTAAGCACATATATTACTATAAAAAATCTCTTAGAATTTGGTATCTTTCATTATCAAACTAAAGCAAATGATAAAGGTAACAAAGAAGTATTCTTAGTCTTTTCGAGGTTGATGCATTGTAGTCTTAGGTGTCGATGTTATGAGCCAGCCCATATCTCAGCATGAGCCCACCACTGATATACCAACAACGTCCAGGAGAGGCACGAGGCACAGGCTTCCTTCGAGAAGATTGGCTGAATATCAATTGGGTGCCACCTCAGTAGAAGATGACAGCAACCTCTAACAGAATTTGCACGCACTATGATACGTCTTTATATGCAATCATTAGCTGCCCAAGTTTGTCATGTTTTTGATGTGGAATATCGTTGTCATTCTGATTTCTCATCCCCTTTCTTCTGCAACTTTTCCTTTCCTAAAAGTTCTGTAGATCGATTTATCATTGATTTATAGAAAGCTTGACCCTTTTCCTTGGCTTATATTTATTCCTTGTTACTATTTTATTGCGGATATACATTCTGTTTGAAGCCCTCATTACAGTCGACTAATATATTAAAGCAACAATCATATAGAGCAAGATATGTATAACAAAAATAATATGAATTATATGAGAGCAATATAAATAGCTAAAGAGAAAAAAGGGCGAAATTAACACCTATGCTTTATAATGGTTTGATCCACCATGGCCTACTTTTACTCCCTAATATACTCAATAATTTAAAATCCATTATTACTCTTTTTTATTGGGTGAAGAGTAAACGACTAGAACTCGTATTTTTTAAAGCTTAAGACAAACCTTACATGTTTTGGATACTTATAACTTTCTCTCACTCTCACATAGTCTTAAGCCTTGTAATCTCACAAGCTATTTCAAAAGTTGCACGACTCCCAATATATCAAAACTTTCTCTCAATATAATATAGTAATTGTAGCTTAAAAGTTTTATCCTTGTTCTCTTCTCTTATGTTGTTTGGAAAAGAGATTATGATTAAAATTTTATGTGCTCTTTAATGGTTTATTAATACATGCTTAATCAAAAATAGTATTTACTCTACGATTTCTAAAATTTTATATGCTCTTGAACCATTTATTAACAAATATATACTGATAAATTTTTTCTTACTATAATGCTAGTCTTATGTGAGTCACGAAAGATCTTACTACTCAAAGACCTATTTCCAGTGAAAAGAAAAAAGCAAGAAGAGATTATTGCGAATTTGAGATTAATTTGTTATGATATTGTGAAATTGTATATCTGCCTCAAAAGGCTCTAGGTCACATTACTTTTGTTTATATTACCTAATCTTTAGGCAGTTGACAAATGGATAATATCTGTAGTCTTTTTCATTTTTAATATTGCATTGTTTTCTTTTTACTCTTTTGAACTTCTTTGTGCTCTTTTATATGGTCCTTATTTTTAATTCAAAACTTCCAACAAAAAAAGACATATGACGACAAATAATATTTTGTTTCATTATATATTAAAAATGATTTCCAACTTTAGTCAATTTTACAATACTATCTCGATCTTTTAAAAATAGCAATGCTCCAACTTTTAATTTTTATTAAAAATAGTTTGACATTAAGTTGTTCGTTAATGTGGGTGACGTGATGCGCGATTTTAGATTAATATTTTTGTTATATAGCTATCACACATTGTATATGAAATTTATTATTTAATAAATTAAAAATATCAAATATTCTAAAATAATTATTAAGTAAAATATACGAAGGAGTGTATAATTATTTTATGATTTTTGATATTTTTAATTTATTAAATAATAAAATTAATAAGGGGTACAGATACAATACATAACAAACACATGACAAAATTATTAATCTGACGTGGCTCACCATATCATCCATATTAACAAAAAACTTAATATTGAGTTACTTCTGAAAAAGTTAAAAGTTGAAACATTTTAGTTCATTTTTAAAATTCAACTCAGTATTACAAAATTAAGTAAAATTTGAAATTCTTTTTTACAATTAACTCTCATATATGCATAGAATTTTACATTATACATTACTATTAATAAAAAATTGTTTCATACATTAAATTATATTTTTTCATCCATTCGTTTAAATTTTTTAATTGTACCATTAATTGCAATAAATACAAAATATCAAATATGCATAAATAAAGGTGAAATGTTTTCCTTATTTTTATGAAAAATGTTAAAATTTTGAACTTGAAGACATTTTAAAAAACCCTAATTTACCATCAAAAGAAAGTTTCGAAATTATGTAATGAGACCTAAACAAGATTTTGGTCATTGTAACTCGTATTAAGATGGGTTTAATTATTATCAATTGTATGCACTGTTTTTTCTATGCTAACTTTGAAGGTACCAAAAATCACAAATTTATTTGATGTCCTAACTTCCTTCGTTTTTGATATTACAATAGTGTAAACAGTGGGTTAATTCAACTTTATAGTTCAATTTAATGACAAAAGAACTAAAATTATGGCTAGTTAATTGTTTTTAAGTTATTTTCTAATATATTGTTATGTAAGTTTGATTTTAATTCAATTTCATTGCTTATCACGCTTGAATTCTCAAAAATTACGCAAAATTTTACCAACATATTTTTGATGGATAAACCAGGCAATCTACTAAGATTATCTTTATAGTAGAATTTTAATAAGAAAAGTATTTGATAAATACTCTCAATGGATATCTTTAATTGTTTGTAAATGAAAAGAGAGCTTTTATATCATTTTCAATGCACTTAAAAGTAAGTGACTTCAAGTTGACAGTCCATTGTTATACATATCATGGTGTCGACAAAAGTACTATATAATAATATTGATATAAAAGATTTCTTGATAGAAAATTTTGTATAGATACTTTTAAATGTAGAAGCTTGTTAAACACTTCGATTGTAAAGGTTGGAGAACCTTAAAAAATATTTACTTGTGAGCTTAGAGAGGCTCGTCAAATTTAATACTTGGTTCTTATAGTGAAATATTCAAGTTAGATACTTGGAGACTAAATATAGGCTTTGTTATTAGTTGAACTAGTATAAATCGATTGATTCTTCCTCTCTTCCTAACTTTTAAATTTTCGGATTATATATTTGTGTTTTCAAGAGGCTTCTTCGGTTTTACAATAGGCTCATTATGTTTTTATATTGCAAGATGTCCCTTTTGTTTTGAGCGTTAAAAAAATCCTATTGATTAACAAGCTCCTTTCTTAAGCGCTAGCAGACTCTTATCAATTAACAAGCTCCTTTGCTTTTGAGCATTAACAGGCTCCTTTCAATTAACAAGTTCCTTTCATTTTTAAACAATTAATAGGATCTTGTCATTTTCAACATTAACAAGATCCTTTTGAAAGTTGATAGGACCCTTCTATTTATAAACTTATTTTGTTTAGCAAGATATTATCATTTGAAAGTACCTTGAATTTTTTTTTTGCACAATTTACCCCCTCTTGCATGTGTTTATTTTATCATTTGGTATCAATAAGAGGTTTCACATTTGTTATCTTTTACAACACGTGATAGATCATAGAAAACAATTGAAAAGCCTTGAAGGACAATCTGTCTTAAAGCCTCCCTATTTCAATGTAAACAACTATTCCTACTAGAAAGAGAAAATAACTATTAATCTTCAATCTGTTGATATCAAACTCTGGTAGGCTATTAATGTTGGAGCCACACCTTCTGCTACTGATAATGTAGAAGTGTGGTTTGATGCTGATAGAAGAAACACACAACTGAATGCTAAAATAAGACATTATCTGATCTGTGTATTATCTTCGGAAGAGTATAAAAAGATATATAAATGTTCTACAACAAAGGAAATATGGAACAAACTACAAGTCACGTTTCAAGGAATGAATGAGGTAAAGAAACATAGAACAAGTCTTTTTGTGCATCAATGTGAAATTATTTAATTGAAATAGGGGGAAACAATAGATGAATTCTTCGAAAGTTTCAACAATGTCATCACTATCTTGAAGAACTTGGGTAAGATATATCTCAGTGATTAGATGAATTCTTTGAAAGTTTCAACAATGTCATCACTGTCTTGAAGAACTTGGATAAGATATATCTCAATGATAAGCTTGTGACAAAGATCCTAAGATCACTACTAAAAGAATAGAGACCTAAAGTGTAGAGTTGTAAAAGATCTTAACACTATCTCACTCAACTGGTTAAGAGGAAACTTAATGATCCAAGAAGCTAAGCTTATGCGGGATGAAGGATTCTTATACAAAAGAGGAATGACACTGAAAACAGTTTATGAATAAAATCCATCAAATGAAGATGAAAGCGACACTGAATTGCAAATAGATGGAGATGATGAATTCAATTTCATGGTTAAAAAATATGCTTGTTTTTACAAAAAGAAGCTCATGAAGAAAAGAGAAGGAAACAAGAAAAATGAAAACAACAGGTTCTTATCAAAAGGGAGCAACGATAATAACAATATACAAAACAATTAAATCATATGTTATCAATATAAGAAGCCTAGATGTAGAAGACTAGAATGTCCTCTTCTTCTAAAGGACAAATCAAAAAATAGAAAACTTAAAAGGCAAGCTATGACTGCAACTTGGTTAGACGAGGACTTTGAAAGCTTTGAAGAAGAAGAGCTTGAAGAAGTTAGCAACATTTATGTTATAACCGAATCAGGAGACGATGAGGTATGTTATTCTGACTTTGATATTGAAATTGATGAATTAAGAGATGCTTATCACGACTTATATGATTAGTATAAAAAATTAACAGTGCAATATTTCAAAAAATTTAAGAATTCCAAAAATAATGATGCATCCTTGACGAATAAGATTAAATCACTAGAATCTGAGAATAAGAATTTGTTGTCTAGAATTATATCCCTTCAAAATGAAAATAAGCAAAAAGTCTCTAAAAAGGAATTCTTGGAGCAAAAGGTAAGTCAGTTAGAGAATGCATTGCTTAAAAATGATTATATTAAAGTAAAATAGTTAGAAGAAAAAAGTTTCTTCTCTAGAAAAAGATCTAGCCAATTTTGTTGATGGAAGGAACAATCTTGATGCATTACTTGGGAATGATAAAGTTGTTTTTGATAGGCTATAATAGGATATAATGAAAACAATAATATTAGGCCATACAAATTTTGTTTGTTAAATCCAACAGTGGCTATAGTCAAAACAACAAGAACCTGATAAATAACAAAAATTATAATAATTCTCATTCATCTGTTTTGTGCAATTATTGTAGTAAACATGGTCATATTAGCCATACTTGTAACTTAAAAAAAAAAAAATTATCTCAGATGTATGTTTGGAGACTGATAGGTCAAATTGTTAACCTAAAAGGACCCTGAAAATTTTGAGATAATATATTCTATAGATATGCTTCAGAATAGAGACAAGATAAAATCAATGGATAGTTGATAGCGGTAATTCGAGACACATAATAGGTGAAATATCACATGTTGAAAGGAAAGATGAAGAAAAATCCAAAATGAAAAAGAGTACTGCACTACATCAATTTGAAGCGATCATGGAGGAGAATTTGATAGCAGAAAATTCAAAGATTTCAGTAATGAAAATGGGATATCTCATATTTTTTCATGCCTCAGGACTCGTCAGCAAAGTGGAGTTGTCGAGAGAAAGAATAGGACTCTGATATGGCCATGACAATGTTGTGTGAAAATGGTCTACCTCATGGTTACTAGGCAGATGCTATAGTTACTACCTGTTACATACTTAATAGATGTTTTCTAAGACCTATTCTAAAACAAACCTCCTATGAGTTGTGGAAAGGAAGAAAAATTTTGGCTACAAGTGTTTCATATTAAATAATGGAAAGGACAATCTTGGAAAATTTGATGTGAGATTAGATGAAGTTATTTTTATAGGTTACAGTACTGCCAGTAAAGGATTTAAAGTTTATAATAAAAGAACACAGAGGATAGAATAATCAATACATGTGATATTTGACGAAGCACTACCTCAATAACAATAGTTGATTTAGATGATGAAGAGCATCCTTCGACTCATAAAAAAAAACATCGCAGACTTAAACTACACCTATAGTAGCTTTGAAATTACAAGATCAAGAAGGTTCTTCCAAAGTTAGGATGGAGCAGGCTCCGTCATCTTAGCAGGAGCCTATGCAACGAAGAATACCAAGAGAATGAATAGGTCAAGATGCACATCAATACATTCAAAGAGGCCCTTGTGTAAGTCTAGGAACCATGTCATCCTTCAAAAACAATTATGTTGCCTTCATTCACAATCAGCTAAAGAAAATTGAAGAGGCTTTTACTGATGAAATTGCTTTTCAGCTATGAAATTTGAACTGAATCAGTTTAACAAAAACAAAGTTTGAAATCTAGTACCTCATCCACAAAATAAGCCAATCATTGGAATTTGATGAGTATTTCAAAACAAACTTGATGAAAATGGTAAGGTGGTAAGAAACAATGCTATAATTATAGCTCAAGGTTATAATCAACTAGAAGGTATTGATTTTGATGAAACACATGCACTTGTTGCCAGAATGGAATCGATCAAAATTTTACTTGCCTTTGCATGTTATAGAAACTTCAAATTATTTCAAATAGATGTCAAAAGTGCCTTGTTAAATGTATATATTAACAAAGAAGTGTTTATTAAACAACCTCCAAGCTTTAAAGTAAAAAACTATCCTAATTACGTGATGAAGTTAACTAAAGCTCTATGTGATCTAAAGCAAGCTCCTCGAGCATGGTATGAGAGATTAAGTAATTTTCTACTTGAGAATAACTTTGAAAGAGAAAAGGTAGATAAAACGTTATTTATTAAGAAAGGAGAATGACTTACTTATAGTGCAAATATATGTTGATGACATAATATTTGATGTTACTGATCAATCTTTCTGTGAAGAATTCTCAACATTAATGCAAGAGGAGTTTGAAATGAGCATGATGGGAGAACTATCCTTCTTTCTTGGATTACAAATTGAAAAAACAAAAAACGGACCTTCATTAGCCAAGACAAATACACAAAGAAACTCAACAAGAAGTACCATTTTAAGAATGCCAAACCAATGGGTACTCCTATGTATACTGTAGCTAAACTTGATAAGGAAAAAGAAGGCAAGGCTACAAATGAGACAAAGTACAGAGGAATGATTGAATCACTAATAAACCTTGCAAGCTCAAGACCATATATTATGCTTAGTGTGTGCGCACGCTTTCAATTAATCCAAAAGAAAGCCACCTTCAAGCATTCAAGAGGATCTTTTGATATCTTTATTTAATTATGAATTTTGGATTGTGGTTTCCAAAAACTGATTTATTTAATATAGTTGACTATTTTGATGCAGATTATGTAGGTGACAAAGTTGATAAAAAAAAGCATAAGTGGTCATTGTCATTTTCTTGGAAGATGTCTAGTTTTCTGGTCTTGAAAGAAACAAAATTGCACAACGCTTTCAATAACTAAAACGGAATATATAGCAGCTGCCAGCTATTATCCTCAAATCTTATGGATGAAGCATCAACTCCAAGATTTCTCTATGAAATTTAATCATATTCCTATATTATGTGATAATAATAGGGCAATAAATCTTTCTAAAAATCTTATTCATCACTCTAGGACTAAGCATATAGAAATCAAACATCATTTTCTTAGAGATCATGTTTTAGAAGGAACCATTGATCTTTTTCATTAATTATGTTTGAATTTTCTATGCTACTTATCTTTGCAGACATTAGCAGGCCTCTTCTAATATGTTTTTTCAAAAGCCTCCTCTTATTTTAAAAGGCCTCTCTCAGTTTAGAAACCTCCTCTTAGTTTAGTAGACTCCTTCTAGTTTAGAAGGCCCTTCTTAGTTTGTATACTTCAATTTTTTTTTTAATCTCTTAACTAACTTTGTTACTATTTTTAATTAGATTTTTCTTACATGTTTGTGATATTTCTTATTGCTTAATTTCATTCCCTCCTTTTTTTTTGATAATGACAAAGGGGGTTAATAGTTAAAGATGTACTTTGCATCTGTGATATATTTTCAATATTGCCTTAATGACATATTTGTTTTTGAAGATATATATATATATATATATGTGATATATTCAAATGTGATATATTATGCTAATTGCTGCTAAAATTTTTTTGAACTTGTGAAGTTTAATTATGTGATATACAAACGATAGGCTCCTTTTTTAAAAAAGTCAGGCTCCTTCTACTTATAACTGTGAGTAAGAACATATAAAGTTTACAAGTATATTTCGAAATCCTATGTAATTATTTGAATTTTGAAAATATATTTATTATTGTTTGTCATCATAAAAAAGGAGGAGATTGTTAGCTAAAGTTTTTTTTAAACGATTTTGATGATAACTTTATAATATTTTAAACTTTAAATTAGATTTATTTTCTTGTATAGGCAATGGTATAATTTTTAAAAGGAAATAAAATCATAGAATAATTGCTTCTTTTTTTTGCAGGAATCTTCTTTATGAACTTACCTAATTAGAAATAGTTCCATAACATCCAATAGGACCATACTAATTTGAATAATTAGCTTTGGAAGTTTTGACATAACTTTTATCGGTCAAAACTTTTTATCTTATCGTCTGAATATCAAAGATTTCAACAAAGATAATATCGAAGATTCGTTAGATACAAAGTCAACTTAGAATAAAAATGAAGCAACAACTAGTTGGAGAAAATATTTACTTAAGGAAGAGCCACTACATTTGCGAAATACATAGATTTTTAAAATACTTCAGCAGCATCAAGATTCTTAAAAGTTGTATCAAACCCCTTTGCCTTAGAAAGTGAAAACACTCTATCAAAAGAGAAATTTTTATTCTTTGAGAGCTTACATTGAGCTTACTTTATATTTATTTTTGAGAGCTTATAGAGGCTTTTTAAACACTTCGAGTGAGAAGGTTGAAGAACTTTGAAAAACATGTACTTGTGAGTTTGGAGAGGCTCGTTAAATTTAATACTTAGATTCTTATTGTGAAATACTCAAGTTGGATATTTGAAGACTGGACACAGGTTTCTTTATTAACCGAATCAGTATAAATCAACTGTGTCATTTTTTCTCTCTTCCTAACTTTTAAATTTTTGCATTATAAATTGTTTTTTCAAGAAGTTCTTTCGATTTTATAATAGGCTCATTCTGTTTTTATATCACAAGAGGTCCCTTTGGTTTTGAGTATTAACAAACTCTTATTGATTAATAAGCTCCTTTTATTTTAAGCACTAGCAGGTTCTATCAATTAAAGGCTCCTTTTTTTTAGCGCTAGCAGGTTCCTTTTAATTGACTATTTCCTTTCGCTTTTAAACAATTAATAGGATCCTTTCATTTTTAACATTAACATCATCTTTTTGAAAGTTGATAGGACCTTTCTATGTCTTATTTTGTTTAGCATGATATTATCATTTGAAATTACTTTGTAACTTTTTATACATATAATTCACCGCCCTCTTGCATGTGTTTGTTTTATCAAGTTTAATTTATCTAATCCTAAATATGATTTAGGGTTATAATTTGTATCCAATTCCAACATATTTAGGAACCTTATGAGTCTCATATAAAGAATGAGTTGAAAAAAGTACAGATATTTTAATCAAGTTAGACTTGATTGTAAAGTTTGAGAAATTTTATAATTAAATGCGAACTATTTAATAAATAAGGAATAATATAAGATATTGGATTTGGACATAATTAGAGATGACAATAGAGTTTTGGCCTAGCCCAGCCCGAGACAAGATCAATGAGTCAAACTCAGTTTGACCAAGCTTAGGGTCGAATTGAGTCGTTTTGATATTTTACTAAAATATCTAAAATTTATTATGAATAAGCTTAAGCTAAAACATGCACTTATTGCTTAACTCTCTCTATAACATTTGGAGAATTCTCTCAACCTATTTTATAAACATTGTTAGAGGCCAAACATTTATGCAGCTACAGTGGTTAAGATAAGCTAATTTTGAAAATAGTTCAAGAGATACAACAAGATTATGATCAAGGTTCGTAATAAGATATGAATAAAATTCATGCTTTATTATTATTTAATTGTTAATTATTTTATAAAATTAAAGTGATCTTGATCAAGAAATCAAAATATGGATTAGATTCTGTCTCGATTTTTAAACAATTTGACATAGAAAAAGATATTGTGGACATTTTCGGTGGATATTTTTAAGTGTTCATTTTGAACTCCAGGTTAGAAACGAACAATGCAAAGCACATAGCTTGAGAGTAACTATTTTGTTGGACAAATTAACATCTACCAAAATTCCTTGCAAGAACAAATTCCATTCTTGATATGGTGAAAACGATTCACATCTCTCACGATGATTACCCTGCCTGTAATTCTTGAAGCAAGCTTAAAAAATGAATGACAATCCCCACAGATTCTCAGATTTTTCATTATCCTGATTGGAGCTGTGAAAGGTAAGCACATTAGGCCAAAAGTGAAGGCCAGCTTCTCGCTGTGATGTCTCAAAAGCTCCTGCTTTTTGTTATCTTCCACATCATGAAGGTCATATTCAGCTTGAGACTTATAGCCTAGTTTCTTCATCTCTTCAAACAAATTATCCAATTCTATATATATATCATTGATTCTAGGATGGTTTCTTTCACCAACTACAAATGTATGAACTCTGTTTTTAATCTCAATCCAACTCTTACCCGTCTCCTTCTTCACCTCATTTTCTTTGAGAAACTTCCTTGCGTTTGCAACTTCCCCCCATCGTTTATGGGCAGCATAAACGTTTGAAAGCAAAATATAATTTCCTGCATTATCAGGTTCCATTTGAAACAGGTTTTTGGCGGCAATCTCAGCCAACTCTACACTCCCATGACTCCTGCAAGAGGCCAAAAGGGAACCCCATATAGGAGGTGTGGCATCAAATGGCATTTCCTTAATCAACTTATAAGCCTCATGGATTAGTCCTGCTCTCCCAAGAATGTCCACCATGCAGGAATAATGAGTGATTTTTGGTGAGACATTGTGCTCTCCTGTCATAAGGTCGAAATATTTTTGACCCTTGTCGACCAGACCCATATGACTGCAAGCTGATAATATCGAAACATAGGTGACTTTATCTGGGAGAATGCCCCCCTGTTGCATTTTCTCGAATAAAATCATGACCTCGAAGGAGCAAGAATGCTTTGCAAATCCAGAAATCATAGCATTCCATACAACAATATTCTTCCCTTCTATATCTGAAAACACAGTATAGGCCTCCTTGACGCTACCACATTTTGCATACAGGTCTATGAGAGAGGAAGTAACAAAACTATTTAAACCAAACCCAGTCTTGAAAATCACAGCATGCACCTGTTTCCCTTCTATCAAAGCTGCCAAAGCAGCACAGGCACAAATGACGGAGGATAGAGTAAACTGGTTATTTTCCAGACCCTGCTTTTGTCCTTTGATATAAAGAACAAGAGCCTCTTCATAAAGCTCATTTTGGACATAACCAGACACCATTGAACTCCACATAACAGGATTCCTCTCTGGCATGTCTTCAAAAACGCGACTTGCATCCTGTATCAAACTGCATTTGGCATAAACATCAAGCAATGCAGTACCCATAAATACATTCGTATCCATGGCAGCCTTAATAGCAAATGCATGCAATTGCTTACTTTCAGAGATAACACCGTTTGCGGCACAAGCGCAGAGCACACTTGAAAGGGTGAACTCACTGTATTTGATTCCAGACCTCTGCACTTCCAGGAAAAGCTGAACAGCCTTCTGCTTCTCCCCATGCTGATTATAGGCAGCAATCATAATATTCCACGATACTAAACTTCTAACGGGCATTGCGTCAAACACTTTGCGAGCGGAGTCTAATAACCCACATTTAGAGTACATATTAATGACCATGTTGCATGTAATATTGTCAACGTCAATACCCATGCGTAAAACTCGTGCATGGCATGCCGTTCCACACAAGGGTTCTCTTTTCTTTGCAGACATCAGTAAGAGGGAATGCCAATTTGATAGTTTGATGGCATCTTTGTCTCTCCACACGAGCCCCTTTTGCGTGGGTAACACAATGAATGTACTAAGACCAGCTATTTGCTTGTAAGTGACACCAAAGGAGCGATTAAGTGTCTTGTAGTACCAGATCAAGGGTTTCATATAATTACTTAATGGCGAGAGACAAAAAGAAAATGGCCAAAGGTTGCCCTTTGCTATTTTCAAACCTCTAGATTTCGACTAATATATGTGCCAAGGTAGCTGTTATTAACAAGAGGATATTGACGAGGTTGTTTCTGTTGTTGTCTTTCACATGAACTTTTAGGCTCTCTGTCCATTTATATGACAATGTTGTTTCACTTAAAGGGCTAAAATATTTCTTCCTTTTGTGAAATTGAATGTATGTTTAATCCAGATAATAAGACAATAAAAAAACATGATCTTTAATAATTACTTGAATGCTCAAACGTAAGTTTAAACTTGTCCCTCATCATTTGCCCTTCTATGGCACATCATACAATGGATGCTGGAATTCATCAACGCTCCGGTCCATCTTGATTCTGGAGTTTCTGTAAGTTCGTCGCTCTCAGCTTCAAGTTCGGCTATCTTTTCACCCAAATTGGTTTAAGATGGTCATCAGCCTTCACATTTTCAACTTGTTTAGTCCGGAGACTTTTCAATCTTGCTACCTGTTAGTTTCTCCGATCCTCATTGACCTCATCAATGGCATCATCAAACCTGATAAGGGAAAGGTCGTGGCTTAGGGGCATAAGGTCCTTTGCGCTTTGCGGCTCAGTTTCATCATGCCATAAAGGAGATGGAGGAATCACCTCGAAAAGCCTAAGCATGGTTGACACGATGAAGGAACTAATGATGTAAACTTGATTCAGATAGACTAGCATGGGATTAAGAACCTTTATTCCAATCACGTAGCTTGTTGACGAATTGGTTAACCTTACTTTTAAATGATAATTAAGTAGTTTATAATCTGCAATCAATTTTTTAGTTATGATTTTGTAACATAATAATTAAAATTATTCTTTATTTTATACACATACAAATAAAATTGTGATGAGATAATAATTATAGTCATTGTTTCCAATTAATATTGATTCAAACAAAAATTTACCAAGATGGAATGAGAATTTATAAAATAATTTACATATGTCGATAATTAAATCAATTTTCAATTAGGAAATACTGATATGATTATACTCAAATAAAGTAGCGATTAATTATATATTTTATATCTAACCAGAACATTGTATAATGAAAGTATTGAATTATACAAAAAAAATCATGCACGGAAATGTTAATCAAAATCATTTTAATATTTTTAAATATTTGGGAGGTTATGGTAAATTGTTATATGTCAATCTTAATACATAGATATAAATTATTTAATTAAGAAAATAGAAATACATTAAATGAAATTAGTTTATCTAATCTTTAATATGATTTATTATTATAATTTCAATTCATTATCAACATACTTAAGAACTTAACGAGTCATACATAAATAACAAGTTAAAGAGTGTAAAATTGTTTTAATCAAGTTAAACTTGATTGCACAATTTAAGAAATTTTAAGATTTAATAAGTGATATTTAATAAATAAAGACCAATATGCGATATTAGATCTTATTTCGACCCAATTAATATTTAATTAAAATTCTAACTAAAGTTTAATTGAAAATAGAATTTTATTTAAAAATTACTAAAAAAAATCAAATCCTATCATAAATAGGATTAAGTTTCAAAAGAGTTAGCACATCTTGCTTAACCTTGTTTACAATAGTTATAAGATTTTGTTACCGCATTTAGTATACTATTAAAGGTTAAATGCTTGTGTAATTATGATTGTTAAGATTGAATTAATTTCAAAAATTATTAAATGTTACAGTAACTCTTTATTATGCCTTATGTGTTAATTATGTTATAAATTTATAAGTAATATTAAAATTTAAGAAATTAAATATAAAAAGTTTAGTATATGTTTTGTCGCGAATGGGATCAGCTCTCCCACCTCAATTTCTCAATAAATTAGATCGTACCTCATGTATATCGCACTCGGTATATTCTGTGAAGCTACTGACAATAATAAGTTAGTAATTCGGGGTTTCTTTTATTTTCACAAGCATAATAATAGTGTACTCGTTAGCATTATTAAACTTGGTAAGGGTTAGGGCATGTATATGACATTCATGCTTGATGGAAAGTGAGATGGGAGCATGATGGAAGTGCAGATTATAATTGCATTTGCCAATGGAAAAGATGCCGGAACTGCAACAAGTTCCACAGGCATGACAATTCATTCCTTGAACTTTCTTGTCAAACAAAGCGGACGATTCTTGTGATTATCAATCTTCAAGAAGACCTTATGTGAAACACAACCAAGATCAATGTCCATGCAACTTGAATGTCTCATATATTTGAATCCACTGCTATTGATTTTACAAACCTAACAAATAAAAAAAATGACCAAAAAATGTACATTGGACATAAGTGCTTGCAAAGTTAAAATGATGTTGGACACCTATGACAATTTCATGAAGGAAAAATTTGCATCTAGTACAAGGATAAGCTGGAGATGAAGCACTAATAAGCAACTTGTTTCCAATACAACGAGTGCCATAACTACCTATGAATTAATATTTCAAGGGATAAATGGACTAGGATGCTGAATCTGTTCATCAGAACTTTGAGAATCCATCATGGGTTTTTAAAGAAAATTCAACATCATATCAAACTGATAGTGAAGGGTAAACCCAATACAGGACTAATGACAGACGTAGAAGGTAAAATTTCATGAACGGTTTGGAGAGTAAATTTAGAGAATGTTGCCAATGAAGAGGGTGGTGGATCTTTTGAGGCATCTCAGAGCATGATTTTTTGATATATACATGCGGTCCGTGATGGGTTTCAAAACTTTTGAAATGAGATACATCAACATGTCTAAATTTTAAGTAATTCTAAAATATAAAAAATGCTCTAAATTGTTTAAGTATAAACAGGTTAAATTTTAGCTCAAACAACTTTAAATATTATATGTCTAACTTGAGTGTTAGAATCCTTATGACGGAGACATATCACTAACCTTATTTTATAGGTCTTTTAGTACTCCGATTAAATTAGCTCTTCTTATGTTGATATGTCCTGTGCACACATAGATGTAGCCCATGCAAGCCATGCACAGGTGATTAGGAGGTATGTAGACAAGGAAAACACATCATCTCAGGATATGCACCTTGTCATGCATATTCCCACCTCTTTGAAAGATGCCTGGAGCTTTTGTGGTTAGTAGGGAAGCGGTATTAGTTGGATAACGTTAGAATATGTCCATTCAATGATCTCACTTGTTGTGAAAGTAGTTTAGGAAGTAATTTGTTGTTCCCATAGTATTAGGTTGGTCTTAGCCAAAGTAATTCAATTGGTTTAGGTTTCCTTATTTCCAAGTTAATTAGTTTCCTAATTCCTCTGTAACTAAAAGGCTATATATTGATAGCTGTATTTTTAACAATGTTTT
>JANJEY010000005.1:60335098-60345520 GCA_024703695.1 Erythroxylum cataractarum
AGAACAACGCAGAAGGTTGCCAACTCATGGATCCAAACGGCAACGCACCGTTCAGCCTGAATCCGGCAGAACCAATTATTATTATTATTATTATACGAAATTAATTTCTTATTGTTATTGTTATTATTATTATTATTTGTTAATTTTTTTACTAATACAAATCATTCGTTTTAAAAAAATCAATGAATTACATATTTCCAATCATATTATACTGCAGAGGCATTTTCGTCGTTGATACTATTTTTATGTTCTGTCCACTGCAACCAAACATATTTATGTTTTTGAGAAGGAGACAGTTTTTTCTGTTCTGTTCATCACAATCAAACATTTCACTGTCTCTAATTTTTATTTTATTCCATCTTTAAATTTTCGTCCCGTTCCGTCTCTGCATATTGAAGACAATAACCAAATGCAGTATAAAAATTATAGCCAAACCTCGACCAAAATCAAAGAAAGATCCATAATCAAATGTAGAGCGCAATCATGGATACTAGAAAAAAGAACATGTATTGGAAATTAAATACCCAGAAGAGTGATAGAAAATCGTTGATGGTCAAACCATTTAAAGTAGAATACGAATAGCGAATCAGATAGGCAAGCATTGGAGCTAGATCTATGCAGCCACGCGTTTGAAGAACAGCATTGAGACCGAGCAAAATGCTGGAGATAGTCTCCCTGGTGGCGAAAAATTCGAGAGAACTACATGCTGAGCTAATATTCAAAATCCTATCTGATGAGTTTACATTTTTCAGAAACAATTTTTAAACTTTTCTACTGCATGATTACATTTAAGCAAACTTGCTACCGGTCCTAAACCGGGGAAAAAAAAGGGGACCACTCCGAACTTATTCGCAAGAGATGTTTGTCAATTAGAAATCCAATCTCCTATAAAAATTATATCATCATTACAATCTATAGGATAGAACATAGATCAGTAGGAAGCCTGCCATGAATCAGAGAATTCAACAACAGTAGATAAAAAAGATGATGAACCGAAAAAGTTGTGCAAACTTACGAAATCTTTCTGGTTCAAAATTACTAAATTTAGCTACTTAAACCCAGATTGCAAGTTGGTTGAGGTAAATGTAAACTGACAGTAAAACTTTTGCTTCTCATATTTGTCGTTGACCAACGACAACCAATCATGGCTTCACGGACAGAAGAAGCTCGAAACATAACCGAACAAATGCTTACCTGTGGTAAGTGAGTAACCAACCTAGAAGCACAAAGATTGGTTCGACAAGGAGTTAGATCTTCCTCTAGACAAACAGATCACCTCCTTTCATGGGTAAAGATTTAATCTTCAACTTCAGCACTACTTTATTCATCCTAGAGAATGAAGCATGGTGGAACCAATGCACAAGCAAGACGTTTTGCCCAAATACTAGTACCAGCCATCCTGCCACCCAGTTTAGCCTCCGGGACTACGGAAACATAGATTGTTGAACAATGCCTTAATCCAACTTCCTAGGCAAGATTGAACAGCAAACTACCATAACTTAGAAAAAATTTCGCTAACACGCAAAGTCTAGAAACATTTAATAATACATAACCTTACTCGTAACTAATAAAAAAACTATTTTCAACTAACCACAAGAAAAAATAATAAAATAAAAATAAACAAACAATAATATTAAAAATAAAATAATAATAATAATAATAAAAGAATTAAAAATAAAATATGAAATAAATAATAAACTAAAAAATTACCATTGAATAGCAACAAGAAGCAAAATAAATCGAAAGAAACAAAAATAGAGAAAACGATAACAAGCAAAACAGACATGAAGGTGAATATCAAAAAACCGGAGAATTAATGAATTCGCATGACTGCAATAAAAAAGCGCAAATAGAATTTGTATTGCCATAAAAACAAATTGGTTCCTAAACTGCAAACATTAATTGGATATACCCACCACTATCTCGATTCTCAATCAAGAACTTCATGACCTATCTATTCTGTTGCAATCAATGCACAGTATGCCTAATAGCCTACTTCTTAAATGAACAAAGGTAAACTATACAAAATGTACTTTAATTTATGCAAACTTTAATCCACCAAGTAACTTAATGTACAGATTATCCACTAGATAAAATGGGAAACTCGGAGCTTGATATGTTAAGGAGGGCCTTGATTAGGCATGTGGCTTCCAATAGGCATACAACATGCAGGGTGCATTTGCTGCAAGATCGAGGATTGTTGAAGTGGAGCAGCAGGGCAAGGAGCCCAATTGTCATCAACAGGAACGGTAATTGAACTAGTATCTACAGAGGTGATGTCATGGATACTTGACCTTTTTCTCTCTTTCTTCACAGCACTATGGCGAAGGAAGTATTTTTGGGCATGGCTAGCTACCTGAGTTGGTGTTCTTGTCATCACCACATTTCTTGATATGCTTCTCCAGTCACCCTTTCCATATTTCTGCAGCCCTATCAAAAATAACCTGTAACAATCAACAATATCATCAATTACCAAGTCATAAATGTCACACAGCAGGGAGACAACTCTAACCAACAAATTAATTTCCAAAAAGAAAACTTTAACCAACAAATTAACTCAACTTTTCATTGTACTAACATTGTATAAGCAAACTAAGCCATAGTTATGCAAACATACTTATATAGCTAACATAAAAGGGGGGAAAAAAACAATTGCTTCCCCACTAAGGAATTCGAAGGAAATTCTCTGAATTAAATACACCAATATGAAATCAAAATCAACACCAACTAAATCCTAAAATTTTCACTATATCAAACATTGAAATTAAGATATTTAGATTGAAAATTTTAAATTTTGGTGATTATTGAAAAAAAATTACAAAAATTTCAACTGAAATTTCCATATTAACATATAAAACACTCACCTGTGCTCTTCCTCTGACCACGGATTCCCTTTCTTTCTATCAGGATTTTTTCCTAGGTTCCCAATTTCAGCGCTACTGCTAAAAGAAATTCGACCGCTTCCTAAATCCCAATCCGAATCGGGTGACAAGTCGTCAGCATAAGCCGGCAACTCAACCCTACCCGAATCAATTTCTTCCACATCATGAACCAACGCGTTGTAGTGTTCCAAGACTTCGCCAATAGACTTGCCGACTTGTTGCGCAATTATCTGCCACCGATTCGCAACGTCCTCCGGGAAACTAACGAGCGCGTCCTCGAACTTCTTGTCCTCTTGCCGAGTCCAGGGAGTTATAGCCGCCGACTGAGTCAACGACCGAGTCGACAAGTTGTCTTGGTACATGCCGCGCTGTCTCTTTCCTTTCGTTTCTTAGGTACGAAACCTTATGTCGGCCATTTTATATATAGAAACAATTTTCTTGATTAAGAAAACCATATTTACTGATGAGGTGTTAATGTTACGTATAGGCGTGAGGTGTTTATACTTATAGAGGGTTTGGGATTTCGGACTTCTTCAAACCTCACAGTTCAAACATAACACTTTGTTTTTTAGCTTTAATTGGTGTCTGAGTTGTACGCTCAGTGAGTTGTCATTATCTTTCCTTATTTTTTAATTTTTATTTGGTTTTCTCAAAAGAAAGTTCTTTTTCAGTATATTTTTCACCGCCTACAATTTTAGTGGACCGTATCTTCTCCACCACTTAAGCTGTTTCAATTTTATTTCCATACGAAGACGATGTAGTTTTATTTGTAAAACAAGTTATCTCTGTAATTTAATTAATGAGGTGTTTGAAGATTGGAATTATTTTTAATAATAAGTTTATTTCTTTATTTGGTTAAATAAAACATATAATCTGAGGCCTATTTATTTCTTAACTTTGAAAAATGAGTAAACTCGTACTTTCTTATTTTTTTCTATTTCAAGAGGATGGAAATTAAAGATGAGGATATATTGGATAAAAATATCCTTAAGAATTTTACATTATTACTTAACTATAAAATTGTAATAATAATAATAATAATTAATAATAACAATAAGAAGAAATCGATACTTTTTACCACTAATTCTTCAAGATTTTGACAAGTGATTTGTTTTAAAGGTTTTAGCGTTGGGATTGACTTTCTATAATCTAAAAGTAGATTAATTAATGAATTGTTTTTCTTCACCTATTTTTTCTTTTCAGATTTTGTATTTTATTTCATAATTTTGATTTTAACTTTTATCTAAAGGACTATTTTATTTTATTATAAAATATTTTTGGGTTTTATTATTTTTACAAAAAAAACAAAATTGATTATTAATGTCAATATAATTATATTTTATTAATAATGATTAAATATTAAATAAAAATTAGAGATAAACTAATTTTGTGAGTTAATTAAATAAACTTATTTATTTTAATCTATTGTATATATCTATCAATAAATAATAAATTTATTGTATTTTATTTATCAATTTATATATTTTAATTAGTAATACTAATTTTATTTGAGATTTATGCTATTATTTTAAAATATATTTATATTTTTAAAGTATTTGTATTCTTCAAAAAATATATTAATTATAATTATAAATGATATCTATTAAATAATGCATATTAAGTTGATAGTAATCAAATTATGACAAACATAAAAATAGATAACAAGACCCAACTTCTAAAGTTTTCATAAATTCATGAAAATTCAAAGAAACAAAAACCAAAAATAAAAATCTTAACTCAAACAAATATATTTTTTTGTTACTAAATTTAAAAATAAAAACCAAAGACAAGAACCCATATTCAAAGTCAAAAGGTCGTAGAAATAAAATCTTGTTTAATTATTATTACCGATGTAATTATATTCTTGTTAGTAATAATAATAAATTCATTAAAGAACAGTTGAAGACAAATTTCTTGTTACTCAAGAGTGACCCTCTCAACGTAAATCCAAAGTAAACGTTTTCAATTCTTATACTAATACATTAAAACTTCCCTCTTTTGTTCACACCAATAAACTAGTATTTAAGATATATATATAAAAATTATAAAGCAAACCTCTAATGTATCAAAAATTCTCACAACCCAATCATAATATATTTGTACCCCCAAACCAATTAAACTAATCGTTAAACTCATAAATTAACTTTTAAAATGACTACCCGATCACTTGTTTTTTAACAAACCAAATCGAATTCCTAACAAGACAGAAAGCCCCTTTTAGTAATTTTATTGGTAATCTATTGTCTATTTGGTCATAAACCCCTTTTAGTTCGTTGACCACTCATTCTACAACTTTTTAACACTTTATTCGACTTGTCAAAACCCTACAAAAATTAAATTAAAATTGTCAATTCCTAAGTCTTTTCAGAGATAGGATACACAAAATTTGACACTATTTTAAACATTTCTTTAAAACCGTTTTGACCATCAACAAGGCTTTTTCTAAAAACATTGGGTGGGACTGGGGGGTATTAAGCAAAGTTGACAGCTAGCAAGCTAAAATATAGTCATTTTAAATTCAGTCAAATATAATCCCACTTTAGTCGGCATTTGTTGTAACCTTTGCAAGTTTATAGGGATATGATTTCATTTATTCTTGGCAAGTTAACAATTGTAATCTGTATATATTGAACATAGCAATCAAGGCGAACAAAGTGGGCGTCAGCATCAACCAAAAGGGAAGCATTACCATCTTCACAAGCTGGTTACAGTAAGAGAATATAATCATATATTTTCCAAGGCAGGCCAGCTTGAAGAAAAATGATTGCAGCTTTGTCTTCGGCCAAGGCGTATTGTATTCCATAGATTACGCAGGACTCTTTTTACTAAACACATCCAGTGGATTTTTACTAAACCAAGTAAACTCTATTACAACTAGAAAAGCCTGTCGTCAAACACTCTGCTAAGACTTGCGCAACAAAACACCCAAGGATTTTGTAAACTCAGTTCACAACTTAACTTATAGGTTAGTCACTCAATGCAAGTCAATGAACCTTTTTCTTATCTATGGATAGCTCTTGAACCAACAACCACCTATATAAGCATGGATTTGGTTTAATGACAAAAGTTTTAAGTGGTCTTCCGAAAAGGACAAAATTGTTGTAGCAACCCCTGTGTTATACAAAAGTAACTAATTAAACCCTGAGATATAAAATATTACTCTATTAATCTTATGTTTTCAATTTTGCTGCAAAAAAAACCTTAGCCGTGTGTTGTTCCTCCACGCTTAAGGTGCTGTGAGTTAATAAAATTTCAACTCAGGGTGTTTTTTACTAATTTTTATATGTCAAGATTTTTTTAACAACTTTTGAATAACACAGGGTCGCATTCCTCCCCCACCATAACAAGCAAACAGTGTTACCAAAGACCATCTTAAAGAATATGAATTAAATGACATTGTAAGTCTTCACAGCAGTTTCATTGTGGGACGACACGAATCTAATAATATTATTGTTGTCCAAGAAGTCATGCATTTGATGTGCAAGTTCAAGAGCAAAGTGGGGCATATGGCTATTAAAATTGATCTTGAAAAGGTGTACGATAGAATCCAATGGGATTTTCTATAAAAGGTGCTTACAAATTTTTAATTTTCTAGCTTATTGGATACAGTTAATTCATAACAGTCTTAGCTCTTCTTTTTTGTCTATTATTTGAAATGGTATGTCGTTGCCCAATTTTAGCCCTATCCATGGGTTAAGACAAGTGGACCCTTTATCTCTATATTTGTTTGTTCTTTGTATGGAGTATTCTTCTTTGATAAATAATGCTGTTTGTAGTAAGCTATGGACTACTATTCATGCTTTTAAATCAAGTCCTTGTATATCGCACTTATGTTTTGCTGATGATTTGATGTTATTTGCTAAGGCTTCTTGTGGTCAAGCTAAGGAGATCAAGTCAATCTTATCTAATTTCTATGCTTCTTCAATACAAAAAGTTAGCCTGGAGAAGTCTAGAGTATTTTTTTTCTAAATCTGCAAGTAGGGACACTAGGAGGAAAATTACAAAATGTTTGCGAATAAAAGGCTCTTCAGATTTGGGCAGATATTTAGGGTTACCAATTGTTCATTCTAAAATTAAAAGATCAATCTATTTTGGCATTGTTGATAAGGACAAAACTAGACTAGCGACCTGAAAAAGTAGATATCTAAGTCCGACTGGCTGATCTACTCCAATTAAGTCTACTCTTTCGGTGATTCCAAATTATACGATGCAAACTACTTAGTTATCGTCATATATTTATGATGACTTGGACGAAATTAATAGGAATTTTTATTGGGGCTCTGTTGATGGAGCTCAGAAATATCATATGATTAATTGACAAAAATTGTTACTTGATAAGCAGAGTGGGCGCCTGGGTTTTAGATCATCTCAGCATGTCAATCTTACTATGTTAGGTAAGCTTGGCTGTTTATTTTACATGGTGATGGAGCTCTTTGGGTTCATGTCTTACGGGACAAACATTTCAATAAAAGGGGATTTAATACACAGATCACAAACTCTCCCTTTTGGAAGGGAATTGTAAAAAGTATGGAGCATCTTTTGGAATTTATGATATGGAAAGTGGGTGATGGGTTAGAGATATCTTTTTAAAGGAACCTTTGGATTGATGATTATTCTCTGGGCACTTCATTGAAGACTTAACCACGTTGAAAGTGGCAGATGTGATTTTAGTGGGATCTCTCTATTGTGGAGCATTTGTTTCCTTCAGAGGCTACTGCACAGATCCAAAGTATCCCTATTCTAAGATTTTGAAAGTTGAAGGACTCTTTGATTTGGAGCTAAAGTCGATGACTTATTCTTCTATATTAACATTTAAAGCTTTGCAGGGCTCGACTTTGTCCCCCTTGAATGGTGTTTGGAGGAGATTATGGAAGATCCCATGTTTACCTAAGCTTCGTCACTTCTTGTGGCTAGTCTTACATAGGAAACTTATGACTAATGTGTTGAGACATCATAGGTTTAAGACACAAAATGAAACTTGTCCTCGGTGTGAGGGAGGAGTCGAAATTATTATGCATGTACTATATGATTGTACCCATGCAAGAGAGATTTGGCAAATGTTTCATGTGTTTGGTGATCCAAAATTTAATATAATGGAGATGCAAGAACAAGTTAGGGAAATCTAAAGTGCACTGCTCAACTTGGGCCTAATGGGCTACCTTGGATGATCATTTTTGTGAGTGGTTTATGGGTTATTTGGAAGTCAAGACTTTCCCTTATATTTTAAAATGAGATTAGTCTCCCATTGATATAATGCCAACATATTTGCAATTTGGCCATGTAGAATATGTTTCTTCAAGACATTAGACCAAACTGTACCGATGCCCATCATTTTGCTCTCTTGGAAGCATCCTGACTTTGGTTGGATTAAAATAAACACTGATGAGAGCTATCATGGTAATCCAGGGGAGGCTGCTACTGGGGGGCTTCTGCGGGATCATAGAGGTGTTTGTGTGTTGGCGTTTTCTTTTAAAGTGGGATAGTGTTCAATCATTAATGCAGAACTTCAAGCAATTCGACGAGGGCTTCAATTTTCGTAGGATGCAGGTTATCATCGAGTGGGGTTATTTTGACTCGTGGCTTTCCATCCATCTTATTAACTCATCTAGCTTAGGTCACCACCCATTTGGAGCTCTAGTAGAGGATTGTTGGGATTTGATCAAGCACAATTGGGAGTGTCATATCTATTATGAGGAAAATTTTTGTGCTAATTTCTTATCTAAACAAGGGTTTTAGTATGGGATTCTTGTCTTGCAGACCTATTTGCCCTTCTTGAGGCAGACTTGATCTATGTGGTTTTAGTTGTTAGTTGTTTGTTTCATTTTTTATTTATAAAAACAAAGAATATGAAGTCATCCAGATGTTGCAGCTGTGTAGAAGTAAACAATTGCATAATTGATAGTTGTGCATTAGTGTATATTTTTCTAAGTATTTGGCACGTGTTTCTTGCATAATAGGTTATTATTGTTGTGTTTTAGGACTTTTTTTGTATGTTTTTATTTAGTTTGATCTTTATGGTTGTTCTTTTATGTTTAATGTTGATTTAGGGTAAGAATTGATCATTTTGATGTAAGAATAGAGGGTGGCCACCTTGGTAATTGAACTGGGGACCAAGAGAGGAGAAGAGAAGTGGAGAAATTGTAAGACAAGAACCCATGATCATGGGATTCATGTTAATTCCCATGATTGTAGGATCCCTAACCCTAAGAGACACACGAGTTTCACTTATTCTTAGGTTTTTGTGACTATATAAGGGAAAAATCCCTAGGGCTAAAGGGGGTCATGAGAACTTGACTCCTTGAGCTAAAAAACAAATTTAGAGCCTAGAGAGAGGTAGAGAATCAAGATTTCCATTCCAAATTAAGCAAAGAGCACACCAACTCTAGATTTTCCAGATTTGGGCAAATAAGAGGAGGAATTTGCTTTATCTTGTTCTTATTTCGTTTATTCTCTTTTAGCATCTTTACTATGGATTTTTTGGTTTTTTAGGATGTTAATGACATTATTAGTGGCTGAGTTATTTGTCGAGATTACTTTTAAACTACTTATTGAACTCCTACTTTGTTGATTTGAATGAATGAGGCTTTTGATGAATGTTGAGTTTATACCTTGCAATATATTGAGAAATTGAGTTGGGTAAATTATGTAGGGATGTACAATGAGAATTGCAATGCTATAGATCTACATTCATCAAGTTAATTGATTAGTTAGAGAGAGATCTTGGTAATTAGTTGATTACTCATAGGATAACTTCATAACTAGTTGAATTGGTAGACTGATTCTGTAGATTGAGAGATTGCTTAATCATTTCCGTTTAATTTGGATAGGGACAATTAATTATATCTTGAGATAGGGTAGTTAATACATTAGGAAATCTTAGGCGAGGAACAATTCAATTAACAATATAGGAGGGAGATAAAATAGGGAAAAGG
Organism: Erythroxylum cataractarum; assembly: GCA_024703695.1. NCBI lineage: Eukaryota > Viridiplantae > Streptophyta > Magnoliopsida > Malpighiales > Erythroxylaceae > Erythroxylum > Erythroxylum cataractarum. Next base: position 60,344,913 of record JANJEY010000005.1, read on the forward strand.
TTATCTCTAATTGTTAAATCTTCAATTCCAAGTTTCTGCACTTTTGATTTATCATTTGTTCATTGTTAGTTGTTTGATTTAGTTTAATTTTTAAGTTTATATTCATAAAAATTGGTTTTCAAATGAAACAGCCTTAATTAAGTAGCGTTTAACACAATCTCTGAGGGATCGATATCTGTTCTTTACCATAAGTTACACTCTATATACTTGCAATTCTGCGCATAAAACTAGTGAATTGGTTTTGCAATCATCAATAATGTGACTCTAGCCTGTTAGATAGCAAAAGTAGTTGCAAAGGTAATGAATAGAGTTCTAAAGACCATAAGCATTTATCGCAGAATGTCAACATGGTGACTAGTTTCTATGGGAGGAATGTGGCAAAATTATCCCTAATGGAGAACAAATCAATGCACAATAAATGTCCTCATCAAAGACTAATCACCTTTTACCTTCAATGGCCAATCTTCTTCTTTATTAACTATATTACATTTTCTATTAGGAAGTTATTAGATGAACGTCTAATTGTATATATGTTGCGGTCTAAACAAAACAATTAAATTTTATCTAAACCAATTAGAGGCAAGTGCACCCCGTCGACAAGTAATATA
>JANJEY010000005.1:60441832-60451971 GCA_024703695.1 Erythroxylum cataractarum
TATTGAATTTATGGATGGCTAGAGAATAATCAGCTTAAAATTAAATTTTAAAATCAATCAATATTAATTATTCATGAAATATAAGAATGTAAAATAAAAAATACTTAAATTAAAACATGAATAAAAGTTTAAAACAAAACCTCACAAGGTTACAACCAGAGTTTTGAATTCCCTTGAATCATAATAATTGAGTTTAGCTACACATGACTTAAGTTTTAACATCAAAGATAAATGACAGACGAAAGATTGAGAGAAAAGTCAAAAGAAACAATAAAGAGAAAGTTAGAAAGGTGAAAGAAGTCTCTCCTTCTTTCTTTCCCACTTAAACCTTGGTTTAATTATCTGCATAATAGGAATGCAAATAAGTTTTCTAATTAAACTATAACTCTTTAAGTGAATATGGCATTAATTGTGATTTTGCCTTATCTAATGCAGTAATCTATTTCTTTTTCCCAAAATTTATTATTTTTACCAATAATGTTCCAATTTGATTCAATCTTCACTTTTCAACTTTTTGAATTGCTTAAATTAGATTGATTTAAAATTCAACTTTTTTTTAAATATATTTTATATATTTTTAATTTTAAAAATATTGAAAACAATAAAACCGGATTGGTGGATTGCCATCCTTGAAAGACTTATCATTCTAATTCACGTATTTTGTTAAACACCTAGTCAAAATGTCAATGCATACAGTGCGCAATGCAGACGGCAGACTGCAAAATGCATATTGGTTTAATTATTAAACAAAGTTACAACTCATGATACAAGCTCTTTTTTTTCTTTTTTGTTTTCTATTTATTCTTTCCGTTCTTGTTTCTTATTTTTTCTTTTCTAGTATCAACAAAACAAATCTCAACTAGCCTCTTAAGCTGGATCAAAATTTATACCGTAATAGCATTTCACAATCAAGACAGCAAGTTGGAGAGTGATGGAGAGAGGAGCTGAAGACGACAACAAAAAGAGTTGCTGACGAGAGATGGTGAGAAAAGGTGGGGCGAGGACGGAGGAATAACATTGTGAGAGACTGGAGCCGATTCGACAAGTAGGGTTGGTAGGATAAATTAGTTTTTTAATTTAGTTCTTATATTTTACTTTCTACCTTATATTACTATTATTTCGTGTATTTGGTACATATTTTAAGAATTGGAACATTATAGTACTCGAATCTTTGCTCAATTGTTATACCAAAATGGAGATTTAAGAAAAGGTTTTTCAAAATAAAAATCTTATATAAATTAGAAATTTCATTCATTAAATTATCTTTTTAATCATAAAATTATAAATTCAAATCATGAAAATAATTTTTGTATAAAAATTAAAAAGAAAAAAGTGCATGATTCGTGCAATTCGGAAAATTGTGGTACAATAATTTTAGAAATTTCATCAATTAAATGATTAATTTAAAACATTAGGATTTTTTTTTTACATTCTCAAACGTTAACTCTTAATATAAGTGTTAGAAAATAAAATGTATTCAACATTCTTTATAAGAATTTCAAAAGAATATACTTTTCCCTTACCTCTACGTTTCCGAAAGCGAGTGTAAAAAGAAAACGACAACTCTTTCTTGCCTAATTTAAAACACTTGCGATTTATTATAAAAATTAAAAAACAACAATTTTTATTTTGAACTTATTTCGGAAAGAACTCTTCATCTCTATAATATAAACCTTGAGAAGGCATCGAGCTAAGATCGGTGTCATTGAAAGAGCAGAATTGGAGTGGTGGGATTGTTTTTGAATTGGGTAATTGAAGGTGGGCAGAGAGCGGAATAGTTTCTGGCTGCCTTTTGTTGTTTTTGGTGCTAGATTGTAGAAGAAAATGGTGTCGGCAAATAGGGAAATGGCAGTGTATTGCTTTGACACTCTCGTTGCCCACTACAACAGCGATGAAGCTCCCCCTCCCGCCTTTGACGAGGGCCAACAGTATTTTCTCTTAACTTCTCTTTTGATGCTATTTTATGCTGTGAACATATATATCTTATGTGTACTCTGTATGTGTGCTAGAATCAAAGCCTATAAGTTTATTACTTTTTATGCAGAAAGGTCTGTTGTTTGCTGAAAGTCAAAATTTTTGTTTTTGCTTCTTTCTGGGTTTGAGGGTTGCCTCTGGTTGCTCTGTGGATGTGGTATTTTGATCATTCTCTAAACTTCTTGATGGCTTTAGCTTCTTGGGTGGTTCGGCGTTTGCAAACTTTTGATGTTTCCTTAATGCTGTTTTTACCTTTATTTTCAAGTGGTTGCATGTGATGGAAGAATGCTATGAACTTTTGTCGATATGTGAGCACTAATTCTTTTACCTTTACGCTTGGTTAGCAGATTTTTTTCCTCGCTGAACAAATGGCTTATATGTTCTAAGGTTGATCCTGTCAAACAAAGACAAACTTTTAAATTTTATTTATTTTTCCATGTGCCTGAGGATTAGCAGGGAAATGGAGCTTATTTTCAAACAATGGAAGTTGTAACTGTTAAAATTTTATATGATCCACGTTTGATTCTGCATAGTGTTTAGCGGCTTTTGTCAGTATACTTTCGACAAAACGTCTGTAGCTACAGGTTCCTGATCTGCTTGATGTGTTTAATGAGCAATTGAGAATATGGTACTTGGGTATACCGATATGAGGATGCTTCAGGGTAGAATCTGTCAAGAACCTGCATCTAATTCCTTGAAACATGCAAAATATGCATCATAAATCATTCGTCTATATATGAGAATAAATAATATTTGCTATCGAATGTATTTGCCTAAGCAAGAGAAGGAGAATGTATACCATTTACTGTCACTTATAGCAACTGCATCTTAATTTTTTAGTGAGACTAATATCTTTCAGCCTGTGATAATGTTTGAAGGCCTGAAAAATCAGACATACAGATGAATAGAGTTTCTCATCACAAAAACTCAAAACTAATTTTTTAACGAAATTTTTTGTAGTTCAACTAGTGAAATAGTGGTCAACTCTTCCAAATGCTTCTCGAAGATTCTCTGCATTACGAACAGGAATAAATTCATTCTAGGCAGGTCATAAACAGATGAACAAAGATTTTGTATCAGAATAAGGCTTGATCCGCATTGAAAACAATATTGATCAGATTTATATCTTGTTTCATAAAGATGGTTGATGAGAATAGATCTTATTACATTTGCTGGCCTAAAAAATGGAACACACTGAAAGATACTAAGCATGTTATTTGACTTGGATAATATTCTGGTTTTTAGCCCTTTATTTGTCACGTGGAAAAAGGTGGTAAATGGTTGTGAGCCTCGATTACGCGGATGCATTGGAACTCTAGAAGCTCGGTACTTGATTAATGGCTTCAGAGACTATGCTTTAACAAGGTATTGCAATAGTTTGCGTTTTTGTCCTATCATTTTCATGTCCATTCAAGATTGAGAACCTCTGTTCTTCCATCTTCTGCTTCTTTGAGAAGAATGTTTTCATGAACTTGCATTTCCACTCTATATGTGTCTGTGACTTTGCTCTGGATTTTGATTGTGCGTACTGTAAGCTTGGGAATTATATGTAGTTGTAATTGGGGCTATTTTCACTTTGAATTATGCTGTTGTATTTTGACTAAAACCAAAGTTGAGACTCTATTTCTGTGGATGTGGATGAAGATGAACATTGTCATTTGAACTAGAATGATAACTATTTATAGAAGAAGAAAGGGAAAGAGAAGCAACTTCTGTTGTGGATTGAATTGTCCAATAATTAGGCAGTGAATTTGTATATGCCACAGATATCTGATTTCAGCTTCTCTTAGCAAACAAAAGCAACTCCTTTTACAGCTAAAGAGTCAGGGTTGAATTACGACAGTGCTCGTTATGGTTTTCTAAATGCCACAGCTTTATGGGTATCTAGTCTAATAATTAACAACACAAGGCCATTTTTGTTAGCATTTTACTATGTAATTAATAAATTGTTAGTATAACCACGTACTTCAAAGCAACGTTCATATTACTGTTGAACTCCGTTAGCAGAGCAAGTGAAAACAAAAATTCAATTACCAATATAATATGCAGAAAAGAGCATATGGACCTCTGAAGTTAAATTCATATCCACATGGGTGTTTGCAGAAAATATCTAACTGCAAGAAGTCTTGATGTAATTAAGCAAAGAATCAATTATGCAGTCGGATAATGCATAAATGACGGACTATTATCCCTGAATGCATATAGTCACCTACTAAACTGGACATGCAACTACCTCACAGTAATTGAGTTTGCTGAGGTCATAGTTTTTATAATAGGGTTTCAAAAGAGATGAGTTATGATATATATGACTAGGTTAAGATCCTAACTGAACAATGAGTCATAAGATGGTTACGTGTTTTGTATTGTTCTATGTTTATAAATATGTGAATGCAGGCCCAATGTACGAGCTTCGGACTGACATTTCCAATTTTTAACTGCATTTATGCAATAATCATGACTGTTATTCGAATACTCTCCTAAAGTATTTAGGATATTGGTTTTTTGACAAGTCACTGATGCTTCAAAACTTTTTATAAGTGTTTTAAAGGTTAGTGAGAGCTTAGAACTGACACTTCCAATTTTTAACTGGATTCATGCAATAATCATGACTGTTCTTTGAATATTCTCCTAAAGTATTTAGGATATTGGTTTTTTCACAAGTCACTGATGCTTGACAACTTTTTATAAGTGCTATAAAGGTTAAGGGTTTAAAATTTTTGTTTTGATGCTATTAGATGTATATGGCTTCTTCATGGTGTTCTTGTATGCTTATTAAGAAATATACATCATGCAGGCTTCACATCAAAAGATTAGAATGTGGCACTTAGTGTAGAGTTGAAATCTTAGCTTACGAAAACTGGCTATATTTCAAGTTGTGAGAGTAGCTACTGCTTAAGAAATTCTACACTGGACTGGCCAAAATACTTTCTGGACCCTGTTACTATTGGCGGCAAATTAGCCTAACATTGCAAGTCCCATCTTTTGTTCTCTGTATTTTTCTAACTTTCTCCTTTGATATTTCTGGGGTGAAAAATGCTCACTTAACCTCTCTCTGTCTCATAGTGCTCTGAAGGACCGTAGGTTTCCTCCAATACAGGCCAAAGAATTGCCTTCTCTGGAATGTACAGTTTCCATTCTGACTGATTATGAAACTGCTGACAACTATCTTGACTGGGAGGTATGCAACTTTTGATTTCCTGTAATCCTTGAAAACTAGGTTTCAATTTGTTGGATCTCTCATTGTGGTTATATTCTGTAGGCTGGCTCCCTGTTCGGTAATTATATATTATTCTGGCGTTTTGCTTAATTTGGTTTCTGTGTTTATTTGTTTACCTGGACAATGTTAACATCGAGCTAGCAGAGATTTTGATGAATTTCTCCATTTTGCTTCAAGAACTTATTCTTTGATGGTAGAATTCTGAGGGTGCAATTCAGCTTTTGAGAATCTAAAACCAATATTTGTCGTTCTGGGCTGCATATTGTTTACCTTCGTAAAAGGCTAAAACAAAAATATTGATCATAGCCTGGTTATCTTATAGAAGTTTTTGGGTTACATTTTTCTTTGAGTAGTTGCCAAGAAGTGTCTTTTTCTTTATCTGTAAGGACTGTTATTCAAAAAAGAAACTGGGAAAATGATTGTTGAACCTTATCCTGTGTAACTTGTTTCAGTTTATCATACCTACTCCTGAATGCATATATGGTGTGTTGAATTTTAGAGAGTGCAGAAGAAAGAATGAGAAACTGAACTAACTTGTAAAAACGTTCTCTAATCATTTATTTCCCTAAGCTGCATATATATATATAGTGTTTGTTATAAGTTACAGCAAAATATCGACTTTTTAAAACTAATTGAGCTAACTCTTTATTGTTATGTACAGCTCATTTAACTAACTCATTCCTGCTCCAATTCCTTCTTTTCCTTCCATAAGTAGATTTCTATTCTCCTTCTCACACTCCCCAGCATGAATGTTGATCATGTTCATCTTGGCAATTAGAAATTTGACTTGAGATGATTTAAGTGCCTTAGTGTAAATATCTGCAATTTGCAGTTTGGTTGGCATATATTCCACTTTCACAGTTCCTTCTTCAACATTTTCCCTAATAAAATGACATTCCATCTCAAAGTGTTTTGTCCTCTCATGATGCACATGATTTTTACATATTTGAAGAGTAGACAGATTATCACAGTACATCACAATTTTTCCTTCACACTTCAGCCTGAAGTCTTCAAATAGGTTTTTTTAATCCAAAAAATTTCACAAGCAAGAGTCTCTGTACTCAGCTACGGTTGAACTTTGAGCCACTAATGATTGCTTTTTGGCTTTCCAACCAATCATACCACCTCCATAAAACACACAGAAACCAGATATGGATCTTCTTGTATCTGGACATGTTCTCCAATCACTGTCTGTATAACATTCTAGCTGTGTATTTTCCTCAATGTTCAACGTAATTCCCTGACCTGATTTTCCCTTTAGATATCTGACTACTTTCAAAGTTGCTTGCCAATGTACCATGGAAGGTTTACTCATGAATTGTGAGGTATATCAACTTCCCAACAAGTTTTATGTAGGCTGTTGCATCATCCAGAAAATCTTCTTCCAGTTGTCTCAGTCCATGACTTGGTTCAATAGGAACTGGACATGGTTTTGCACCTAACAATCCGTATTGTTCCACAAGGTTTGATGTATATTTCCTCTGACACAGCACTAATCCTTTTCTCAACTTCAACCCCAAGAAGGAAATTAGGTTGTCCTAAGTTTTTAAGTCTAGAGTTTGTACGCATAAAGTTGAGTACTCTATCAATCCCTTCTTGTCTTTAGCATCCAATCAGAATATCATTTACATAAAATAGTAGTTATACCATACCATCAGATAAAGAAGTTTTAGTAAGGAATAATTTGACTTGGACTGAGAACCCAAACTTAAGAAGAGCTTTAGTGAACTTTGGAGTTTCCCCATCTAGGAGCCTGCTTGAGTCTGTAAAGTCATTTTTTAAGCTTGCTTACTAAATGATCAGTTTTCCCATGCTTCTCCCCCTTCACCTTATAGCCCTGAGGTAATTCCATGTATACATCTTCATGTAAATCACCATGTAGGAAAGTATTTTTGATGTCAAGTTACTGTAATTTCCTACAATGGTTTCCAGCTAAAGTAAAGAACAATCTCACAGTAGTTTGCTTAACCATTGGACTAAAGGTTTTGTGATAATCAAAACCAACTTTTTGACTGAACCTTTTTGCTACAAGTCTTGTTTTCAATCTTTGCATTGTCCCATTTGAATTTAGCTTGGTCTTATATACCCATTTGCAACCAACTATGTACTACTTAGGTGGAAGACATAGTACTTCCCATGTATCATTCTCTTCCAAAACATGTAGCTCTTCAGTCATTGCCTTCCTCCAATGTTTCACTTGCACGGCCTTATGATAATGAGTGGCTTCCTGTAAAGTTGAAAGTGCAGATACAAAATAATTGTGTTTCTTGGTGAAGTTAGATGTGAGAAAATTAGACAGGGTGTTGAGTGGTGGATGAAGGATTTTTCTTAAGGTGATGTTGATACGTATCAAGGTATTTTGAAATTTTTGATTGTCCTGTTGATCGTCTAACAGATTGTTAAAGTAGTTCTTCATATAAAATTATTGATTCTAAAGATATAGTAGTATGGACCTTTGACGATTCCAGGCGAATTGAAAGTTAAGCAGTGGGAATTCTAAAGTTTTCACCTAGAAAGAATTGGTGGAGAAATCTTGTGCTAGTTATATAAGCATTGTTTTCAAAACCAACGGTTAATCGTATCATGGCAACTTTACATAAGGCAAAGTTTGGGTTTTTGGGATCAAACAATTCCATCGAATTGAGTATGGAGCCGCTAAATTAAGTTCCAGTTTAGGTGAAGGAAGTATGACTGCTTTACCAATAGTCGAGACCCAATCGGGAGATGTTTTAGCTTATATTCCTACTAATCAATAGGATACCTACAAAAATCTTGTAAAAATTTGACACTTTATCTGTTGAGGTCTATCTGTAGAGGTACTAAAATTGGATCAGTAATCGATTAGCTAGCAACCAAATACGTAAGAATCCACGTAAAGTACCAAAAGGAGTTTCTCTCTTCCAAAAGGCCTTTTTTTTTCACCGCCGCAAAAAGAAAATATTTTGTTGCGAATGAACAAGGGAGTCAGTATATTTGACCATGATACTATTCAATTAGTATAGTCCCCCCATAAATTCTCCCAACTTGTGGCTCACCATATATAATAGGACGTGAGTATGGCTTCTCCCTAGAATTTTTTAGGAAGTTTGGACTGAAACATAATGCTGATGTTTCCTTTCAACCACAGCGTTTTGTTGAGGAGTTTCGGATAAATGATGTACAATTCCTTTTTCAGCAAAAAATGGTTTCATGTCAAGTTCCTTGGCATTGTCTGATCTTACTTGCTTAATTGTCCTATTAAATTGGGTCTCATTCAGTTTATAAAAACCAGGTAGGATATACTGAACATTTAACTTGTGCCTCATAAGATAAACTCAGGTGACTCTAGTGAAATCATCAACTAATGTAAGGAAATAGTGAAACCATCGATTGCAGCATCAGAGTATGGTCCCCATACATCAATATGCAATAACTCAAAGGGGTGCTCAGTGTTTTTGACGTGAGAAGGCAAAGGAAGTCTCTATTGTTTTGCAAAGGAAAGATTTCGCGGACTTTATTTGAATATGAAATTATATTAGGTTTGGATTTATGTATTAGCCTCAATCTGTTATGAGCAACATGACCAAGCCTATAATGCCAACTGTCAAACAATGATGACTCCGAATAGGTGTTTACATTAGAAACAAACACTGAATCAAGTTTATGTATAGTACTAGAGACCCCAGACGCTTTTTTGGAGAAATTGGAGCTCGTTGAAGAAATTACAATCGTGCATGCTCTTTAGCGTAACCAATCATCATTTGGCGACATTGGCTCTGGATTTCACAATATTTAGAAGAAAACACAAAGGAACACTTGTGAGCTTTTGCAAATTTACTGACAGATAAGAGGTTGAGCTTGAAAGAGGGTATGCACATAACATTGTGTATGTGTAGTGAAAAGGAGAGTGATACTGAACCCAGATGTGTGACTGGAGCCTTTTGTCCATTTGGCATTTGAACATATAGATTTTTAACAGGTTTGTCGTTATGCAAGAGTATTGCCGCACATATGATTAGAAGCATCTGTATTTAACACCCATTTATCATGCAATGATGTTGTAGTAGTCTGAAATGCATCAAGCATGCATGTGGTGAATGAAAAAGGTAGGCTGAGAGTTATACCTGCAAAATTGGAATAGTGTGTGTTACCCATGTCACTTGGCTGTGCATTGTGTACGCCAGAGTTAGAGCTTGATGATTGAGCTGTTGAAACATTTTGTTGTACTATTCCTTGTCCACTTAGAAGTGCTAACGACCTCTGCATTTGATTATTGATTAGTGTCATTGGAAATGTTTCTTGAATTTGAGCAGATTCACTGTCTTTGTTTGCAAAATCATTTCCATCGAAGCTAATTGTGCTAACCAATGTCTTTCCTTGTCGTTTCGATTTGCTAAATTTGAAGTCAGGAATGAAAAACAATTATTCTGTAGCACTTTTCTGTTGTATGTCCTCTCTTCCCACAATGACTGCACATAATTTCTTATTTCTGTTTCTTATTCTGTTCTCCAAGAGATGCTAAAGCAGATTGTTCAATCAAAGGTTGAGATAGACCTTGTATCAACCTCCTAGACTCATCTCTCATCACCATATTATATGGTTTCTAAGGTAGGAAAAGGTTTGATCGATAAGACTTGTAAAGTCTGATGAGAATATGACTCATTTAATCCGTTCAAGAACTTAAAAACAACATCCTTCAATTGGTGATCCACATAATGCTGAAAACATTGTGGATTGCAGCTTCCACACAGGCTGTGGGGATAAGGTCTATAGTACTTAAGTTCCTCAAGAATCTTGGTAAGTTCTGTATAATATGCATCAATGGATTTGTTCCCGTGATTCAACATGGATAAATGATATTGCAGTCTGCATATTCGATTATCATCAGGTTTCCCAAAGCGTTTTTTTGAGTAGTTCCCATATGTTAGCAGTTGAATCTGTGTAAAACACTGTCAAAGCTAGTGATTCA
>JANJEY010000005.1:60452071-60468792 GCA_024703695.1 Erythroxylum cataractarum
TATAATATGCATCAATGGATTTGTTCCTGTGATTCAACATGGATAAATGATATTGCAGTCTGCATATTCGATTATCATCAGGTTTCCCAAAGCTTTTTTTTGAGTAGTTCCCATATGTTAGCAGTTGAATCTGTGTAACCGGGTCAAAGCTAGTGATTCACTCATGAATTTCAGTAACCGGGAAATGATTAGGAATCCATGCTTTGTAAAGTGGGTCATTGATATCTGGTTTACTCTGGTCAAGTATAATAGGCAGCGTTTGAAGCCTTAGAATCAAGTTAGCTCTGATACCATGTTGAACTTTTAGAGATTGCGGAAGGAAGAATGAGAGACTGAACTAACTTGTAAAAATGTTCTCTAATCATTTATTTCACTAAGCTGTATATATATACAGTGTTTGTTATAAGTTACACATAATACTGGCTTTAAAACTAATTGAATTAACTCTTATATTGTTATGTACAGCTCATATAACTAACTCCTTCCTGCTTCAATTCCTTCTTTTCCTTCCAGAATTAGATTTCTGTTCCCCTTCTCACATGGTGAGAGCATTTATTGAAGCAGTTTTATTTCTTACAGTTGAAGACATAGTTGTTTTAAGCAGAATTGCTGGAAACTCTGCATGTTGTTGACATTTCTCCGCCTTGAATATCGGAGATGATGATAGTGGCTGAATTTTGTTGTATGACATGCCTGGATAAAAATGTCATCAAGCCTTTGAAAAGGAAATAGAAAGTTATACAAGTAACTTGGTTTTTGGTGCAGATTGGGAAGCATGGATTGATCATTGAGTTTACTGATCCAAATAACAATGCAAGGCGAAGTGCAACATATTTACCTGAGATAGCTGCCCATGAAGGTATAAACCATTCATTCTTGCAGGCCAATTAATTAAACTAATTTTGTTTTCTTGGAGGAAAGAGGAAGGCCCTGTTAGGATGTAAACCTCTGTACAAAATCCTTGTTTGTTTGTTTTACTGGAAGGGAAATCTGTTGGTGCTTAACTGAGTCGTATTGAATATGGGACATATGTCAGATGGTTTGTTTCATTCGACTTTACTTCCTAGAATGTTTACGAGTGGGTGGAACACAAGTTGTGTACACCTAAATGTTGTTCATGCACCTAAGGTGGTGTTGTTTCAGGTTGGGCAAAGGTTGAGGCAATTGACTCGCTAATGCGCAAAGCAGGCTACAGTGGCCCCATCACTGAGTCATTGCGGAAGTCTATAAGATTGACCCGTTACCAGAGCACACTATTTACCATGTCCTACGGTGATTACGCATCGTATGTTAAGGCAAGCAGAGGTGTAGCTCCGTCTATTAATGGAGCCAGCCCAGCAGCCATTGATTCTTCCAAGCACCTTTTGCATTAACTGGAAACTTCTGTTTCAAGGCAGAAGCTCGTTTGGACTTAATAACAGACTGAAATTAAGAAAACGAAAATGAAACTGCTGGGCGGGATAAAAATGTTTTTAATTCCACCCAAATTGTTTGAAGTTATTGTTGGGAAATTGATTCTTCGAAATCCATGTGATCTTGAAGAATGAACCAAAAAACATTCCTATTGTTGTAACTAAGGTTTCTGCTGCTTCATTGCACATGTGCATTTGACAGCTTTCCTTCAAAAGGCTGTCCGTGATTTGGGAACTGAAAAGATAATCATTGTGTGTTCTCGTACTTTGTTTTCTAGTTATTGCAGTTGATCCAAAATGAAGTTTCCTCTAATCCAAGTCTAAGCTTATTGTAATGTAGCTCGCAAGTCGCTCTGGCAATCATAAAGCTCATGTCAGTTAAAAAAAAAAAAAATTAGGTTGATAGATAAAAGATGAATAATGTTAGGAGAAATATAGTACTCTTCTTACTCTTACAACAAAAACAACACCATACCACACCATACTAAACCAATTTGAACAATAGAATAGTAAAGACCCTGTCGCTTGTTAAAGGCGATTGTAAAAGAGGTAAAAGACTCCACTCTTTTGCACATTTAAGATGCTAGTGCTTCTAAATTAGGGCTTAAGAGAATAGAGATAATCTAGAAGTTTCTTAGCTCGCTTCCATCATCATATTAGCATCATGACAACCTAACTCCTTAAGAAAGACACCATTTGCTCACAAAACAAATCAACTAAAGACACCATTTATACTTCATCTCTATAAAAATACAGTAAAACCTCGATAAATGAATATTCGATAAATTAATAATTTAGATTAAATAATAATTTTCTCTGGTCCTGACTTGGACCAATAGGATAAAATAATAACCTCGCTAAATGCATAAGATAATTGTTTTTTAAAAAATTCCTTGAGCTCTACTGAAAATATAAAATAATAATTCATTAAATAAGTATGCAAATTACATATATAATTCATAAAATAAAGCACTTCCTAAACAATTTTTATTTCAAATTTTATGTTTTTCTAAAATATGTATCTATAGTCAATTGATTCTTCTTTTTATACGAACTAAATTCAATTTTATCTTTAACTTTTTGAAGGGCATAAACTACATTCAGCACATTTTTTTCATTTTGAATCAAGTAACTTTTCAAAATCTCTACGGTTAGAAAAGCTTATTTTGGAGAAACATGTGGTATAGTGTTACTATCATCTAGATCTTGATTGTCATCATCTTCCATACACATTACTCCTTAAGTAATTTCTTCGTCCGTAGGCGATTCTATTAAAGCTTCATTTCACTACGATAATTTAGAATCTGCTCTACATTCATGACATTTCGATAATGTAAATTAGAAATAACTTCTTCTAATCTTTGAATACCTTCAACATTACCAATTTATTCTTCTAGAAGCATACCTTCCTCGGATCGAATTTTGCAATGTCAAAAATAATTTGCAATATTTGTGACCTTCACATCAATATTCCAAGCAGCATTAATAAAATAGATAGCATCCAGAACATTAATTTTTTCAGTATTTATTGCTCCCATCTTATAGCCTTCTAAGATGTTAGAATAAAAACATCGTCACTAATAAATCTTAAGTGATCTAATAATTCTAGCATCACATGATTGAATTTTTGATGTTGTATTTAGAGGCAAAAAGAACAATTCAACATTTCTCAAGCCTTCAATAACTTTGAGATGGGCTGGGCAATTGTCTACTATAAACTTTACTTTTCTACCTATCATTCTATCATCAAACTAACGAGCAAATTCTTGAAAGAGTAATCCAGTCATCAATGCTTTTTTGTTGGCTCGATAATGACAATTAAGATTGTCAATATTCACATTTTTAAAACATCTAGGATTAGCATACTTACCAATAATTCAAAAAGGTATTTTATCTGAATCATCCCCATTGCAACAAACAGCAACAGTAAGTCTTTCCTTGTCCTTTTTCCGTCCTTCTAATTGCTTTATAGCTAGTGAATGATCTGCTTGCAAACGATAAAATAAGTCTGTTTCATCCATATTATAGATATCCCTCCAATGAAATTTGTCCAATTTAACTCGAATTTTAGGTACAGCTTCTTCAATATTCTCTATGACAACTCAACCGCTTTTACCAAACCTTCTATAAGACTTAATCCCATGTCTCGCCTTGAACCATTCTAACCAACCATTTGAGAAGTTAAATTCTAGATTTGCATCACCATACATCTTTTGTAGAAACTCTCTTGCTTTAGTTTAAATCATTTCTCCAGTCATGTTCACTTTCTCTTAATATTGGAGAAATCACTCATACAATACCTTTTCTAATTCAGGATATTTTGTTGATTTGTGCCTTTTAACATTGTTATTTGTTATCTCTTTTGACAAATACTCTGTTGACCTTTTAAAAGTATTTGATATTGTTGATTAACTAATAGAGAGATCAAACTTTTGTTGAATTCACTGTTGCAAATCTTTTTGACTTGAAAATGGATGCTAATTTTTGTATTCACATAATGATTTTCCCATCTCATCAGTTAGCGTAGACTTTTTTTCACCTTTCAAATAAGTAGCCATAAAAGAGAAGATATAATATATGAATTTTTATATTTTGGTATATAAAGTTAAAGTATATGTATCTATTTATAAACTCTATACAGTACTGTGTACTTGAAACAATTCACAACACTTCCTATTCTAATGTGCCTACATGCATTTTATTTTGAATCATGCTAATCCAAGATTAATAAACTTATTTTTAAGAAGATTAATAAACTTAGATACAATGCACCATCATTAATTAATTGTTTATTTTTTTTATTAGTTACGAAAAAATTAATTGTTTAATTTGACAAATATAATGTACAAAATAAAAATTATTCTATACATTAATAAATATTAATTTATCGACAAATTAATAAAATATTTATTTATCGATAAATTAATAACTCCGTATAAGACAATAATTTTTCAGGTCCCAAAAATATTCATTTATAGAGGTTTTATTGTATTGGATTGGACGTTGTGTGCTAAGATACATTTTCTTGTTTAAGAGGGAATCCCCTATTGTCGGTATATGAAATTTTTCTTTCTCCTAGCTTTTTTCCTCTTTACAGTTTTTACCTGCACACAAAAATCTCCTGAAATGTTAGAGATTTGGTCTGCAACTGAAATGTTAGAGATTTGGTCTCCAAATATTGCGAGGTGAAGTGATGCTCTTCATTTTCTAGACCCTTGGGAGAGGTGTGTCCAGATGCTATACTGGGCTTCCCACCCTCAATATCTGGGGTATCAATTGCTGAGTTATCATTAGCATCAATTTGTACACCCATATCCTCATCATTTTCCATTGTAAAAGAATCAACCCCCAATAATTCATCTTTTCCTGTAGGGACCCATTTCTTGGTTGAATTATGAGGCTTCCAGGGATATTTCACCATAATTTTAGGTTTTTCAATCTCCCCTATTTTACCTAATTTGAGTATTGGTAAATAATCATGTAATATAACATTCCTTTTTACCTTCACACAAATTTTTTCATACCCAATTCACTCTAATCTAGATGTTTGATAAAGCTCATGTCAGTTGTTAGTACTAAATACATTTAAATCTTGAGGAAATCGTTTGTTAGATGGCTTCGACTTAGCATGGAACCCATTGGATTGGCAATGGGTACTTCCAACTCTGAAATTACCTTTCGATTTCATGTTCTAATAGATATTTATGATTGACTTTAGTGTTACTAGGTTTACTTTAGAAATTACTACTACTATTCATTTGAGGGGTAATGATTATTTCATAAAAAAGAGAATATATTACGCTCATAAGAGCAACATAATGTATTTTGCAACACCTTAAAAAGAGAACAGGGAACTTATGTCAAAGTAGCTTTATAAACAAAACAAGTAAAAGATAACATATGCCCAATCTTAACCAATGTAGCCATTCAAGTTAGAATTATAAGCTACTCAAAATTTCTCAAAGTTGCAAACTTGACATTTAATCTCGAGGCAAATTCAAGTTGATTAAAAATCTACCATTTGTAACTAAGATAGAGTAGAGAAAGTATTAATTGCTACCTTATTTTGTCATTGACTTTAGATAAGAGAGTAATTCTTGTAAGCTGTTTAATCTTGGAACAATCTAAAGTTCTTTTATGAACAAATTCCATACACTACATTGCCTAAAGAGATCTTATAAAAAAGAAAGCAGCTTCATTCAAAGAATGTTTTTGACCGTTCAATTCAATAATATTTCTCTAGTCTCTAAATGGGATATTCAAGTTGTAAAGTTGAATCATATTTATTTAGATAAAAGAGTATTCGAATTCAAAGAATAAATAGCTAAATATTTCTTGGTCATGATTACACAAGGCACACACACACACACATACACACACACCTGGTATGATAAGAAACTTAGATATTCCTTCAAACGTGCTCAATT
This sequence comes from Erythroxylum cataractarum, assembly GCA_024703695.1. Classification (NCBI taxonomy): domain Eukaryota; kingdom Viridiplantae; phylum Streptophyta; class Magnoliopsida; order Malpighiales; family Erythroxylaceae; genus Erythroxylum; species Erythroxylum cataractarum. The sequence continues at coordinate 60,457,911 of JANJEY010000005.1, forward strand.
TTCCTTGGACATCTAGTCACAAGTTCAAAGAGGTATATGGTTTGATTGCTGGAATCAGACTAGCTTACGCTAATTAAATTTGGCAGTCTGATTCCTCAAAAGAGCCTTGCATGTATAGTTAGATAATAAGCCATAAGATGTTTTTATTAAGAGATATACATCATCCCTATTAGAGCCAAGTCTTACACTCATCAAGTGATTAATCAATGGAGTCCTTGGTAGAGAATCAACGAGGCTCACTCTATTACTAGTAACTCCCTTGACATATGCATTAACAGAGATAATTATTTTCAGAGAATCAAGCTCCTTAATTTTGTCAAGAGAAAAAATTAAGTCCAATTATCATATTAAAAGATAAGCAATTTCTATTTCCAATTCTAAAGAGGAATTCCATCCTTATTCTCACCTTAATCTTGAGAATGGAAACTATAGTCCATGAGGTTATATTTAGGTTTAATGGACCAAAATTTCTCCTTCTTTAAGTATTAGACATGAACCTATTTGGCCTATAAGGATTAATTTTTTAGCAAATATCCTTCATATCTTTTTCACTATTAATACAATATTAGTTATTTTGAGGGGTATAAACCCTAAACCTTCTTCCTATTTGGGCAAACATATTTTCAACCACTTAACCTTGGACAGTGAGTGATTGGAAAAATACCTAACCAAAGAAATCTCCTCAATATTTGTTAATGATCTTGATTGTGCTAAATGGAATTATAAAATGTGATCACCAATAAATATGAATAGTATTCAACACCAAATTGATGAGCTGAGCTCTTCCAACCATTAACAAGCTCATGTTACTCTAGTTTTAGCTTCTAGAAGCTCATGTTACATTAGTTCTAGATTCTTCTCTATATTTTTTATTAGTAGTTAAACATTTGTGAAAGATGGCTTTTTCAAAGAGAAACAAATGCCTAAGTAAGTAGAAGCTTTATTAACTTGATCCCCATTATAGAGGAGAACTAAGTACAAATAGCATTTTGCATAACACTAAGTGACAGGTACATTCCACTTTTCTTTATATTGATAACTAATCCTGAAAGGCTTTTAAATGTAATCAATCCTATCATTAAGACATTCAAAGAGCATGCATCAACTTTAGAAAACAAAAATAAATCATTAACGAGGGAAAAGCTAATCAACTTCAACTTTTTTTTACATATATTGTGAAACTTGAGATGTCTATCTTAATTAATTATCATTTTTTGGAGCCTGGATAGCACATCCATTTATAAGGTCAAGAGATATGGGAAATATAGTTCTTTTCTCTCAATCCCCTTTTTCCTTTATTAAGCTTAGATGGCTCATCATTTAATAAAACACTAAAGGAAACAAAAGTGAACATTCTTCAACTAACTAATAAAGGTAAGGGAAAGCTAAATGCTTTAAAAGTATTCAAGAAGAAGCACTAATCAAGGAAATCGAAATTCTTATTGAAGCCTATCTAGAGAGCTCAATTCCTACTTGAGTATTTCCTATTGTAGTTCTTAAACAAATTTTGTACAAACAATATATTACCCACTATTTATATGCATATAATAAAAGATGTTAAGATTCTGCTATAAATGAAGATAACACTACTTTCAACTTATATGTAATGAGTTTCTATAACGTATTACAACCGACTATTGGCCTAAATTTGTTGAGTGATTTTGGTGTATAAACCTTATGAATAAGGCAAATAAAATCTTATTTACCTTTTTAATCAACTTACTATTCCTAACGAACTCGATTACTTTCATTAGTACTAAATGCTTTGTGATTGGCTATATTCTTTGGAAAAAGAAAGCATTTAAGCATTATGGCATAGTGCTTTGTTGAGGTCTTTTCAAATCTTCTTAAATGAAAGGACTAGAGAGGAGTTCAACCTCTTAGCAGGAGATCTGATCTTGAATTATAGACTTGAGAAGATCAATAATGGAGGAACCATGTATTGGGGATCTAAGTAAGCTAAAAAAGTAGGATAATATTTCCCGAAGAAGCTCAGATTGAGAGGTTATTATATTAGATCCATTCCTCAAGGACATAATTATTTTCCAATTCCTCCTTTAAAACATCACTTGGTGAAAAAAGCTAGTGATATTGTCACCATCTTTAAGCCAAAGCACTTTATATCTCTGCATCTACAGCAAGTGATTGATGTTAATTATCTAGAGGTAGTTTAGAAGAGCCTCTTTTCCTTCTATCTATAAGTTTGAATTATTAGGGAGAAAATACAGTTGGATTTAGGCTTTACTAAGTCTTTCCTTAGCACTAGAGAGTAACTTATAAGTGTTATTAATACCAAGATAATTAAATCCCTTAACCTCTAACTTAACTTGAATTAACTTCTTTATGAAGTGAAGAGTTTTTTCCACTTAATCTTTAAGCTAATGCCTCTTTTAACAGCTTCTTCAAAGCCCTCAATGTCTACTAGTTATGAACCTAAAATAAGATTACATTATTGATAAGAAACTTATATCATAAAAAGGGAATGGTCTGAGAATAAAATGTTAGTGAAAGAAACATTATTATTAAGGAAAACTTGAATCCATTCCTTATTCACTAATATTTTTCTATTTTCTTCCTTAAGAAACATCTTCCTTTTTTATTATTACACCAAGTAAAGAAATTCCCTTCCATCCTCATATTTGTAACCAGTATATCTAATACATAATCATTAAAGTCATTTGATCGTGGTTTTATGATATGTGTAGTTTTAATATTTTAACCTCAATATTTTGCAAGCATATGGGTCGTTCGTGTAGTATCTAAGGTGAGGATCCCAAGAGAAAGGTTAATCTAATCATAAACTCTAAGTCTGAAACAAATTGTAGAAATTCAACTGTAACTAAGCTAAAACAATAACACAAGTCAATGAAACAATGCATCTCAAGAATTAATCAAGAAATATTAACAAATCCTAAAATTGCAATGCATACATCAAGAATCAACCTAAGGAACTACCAATTGAGAGAAAGAGGAAATTTTTACCTATCTTCAACACTAACATAATTAATTATGAAATGTCGGATTGTTGGTCCTGGACTATCCTAGGGTTGATTACTCTCTCTTAAGTTATAACAAAAGCCCTAAATTATAAACCTTAATCAGATTATGAAAAATTGCAATTTCTCAATTCACAATTTATCCAAACCCTAATTTGATATGAAGCTTTCCACTAGACTATCGAAACCTAGGTGAGATCTCTTGTCACACAATTACCGATTTGATTAATTTCTCATTCTTATTAAATTACCTAACTCTCGTTAGCCTAATTTAATTATTTGTTATCGATTCACCCTCTCAGTTTATTGATGACTTATCAAAATGTAGAAATCAATCACAATGAATCCAATTCACCTAAATAATCATATTTTTATTGAATCAAAGATAAAAATAACCCGTAGGTGAGTTTAGACAATTCTCAATATTCATAAATCCTATCTCAACATCTATTCCAATTCTATATATAGATAAAAATGGAAATATACTAGAAAATAGATCTGAATGGATGATGGAGGCAGCAACGATGGGAAACTTCCTATTTCGGGAAGTACTTCGTGTAGGCTTCTTCTCCACATTTCTCTTCCTTCATCTCTTTCTAATCTCTCAATGAATTCTCTCCAGGGTTTCGTGATGGTGGCTGATGGAAGAATGTGTTCTAGGCATTCTTAGGGTTTCTTTTAGGTCAAAAGGTCCGAAAAATCCCTCAAACCTCAACTTTTCTGTGTGTCTGGGCATCTACCCAATGCAGGCCACAATCGTGGGGTAGATGTACACTTTCTATCATGATCATGGGCTAAGTCTTATGCTTTTGTCATGATCGTGGCGATTTGTCCATGATCGTGGGCTGTGTCCTTTGCTTTTGTCACGATCGTGGCAGATAGGTCATGATCGTGGGCCATTGTTTTGGTCCAAGTCTCTCTGAAACTTTTTTGTTCTTCATTTTTGACCTTGAAATACTAACAAACACATCAAGGTACCTCAAAGACATAATAATTAAGCTCAAATGCTTGTACTAACCCATAAAAACACTTAAGCATAAATAATTCACAAACTAATACAATTATACCGAAAATACATATTAAACAATCAAATAAACAGATAAACACATATCAAACTATATCCTAAAATACGATGCATTTCACACTTATCAACATCCCCACACTTAAACGTTTGCTTGTCCTTAAGCAAACAAAATAATAAATACATACTAATTCACACAGCACACAATGCAGTAATGAGATAATGACTTCAACTTCATGAAATAAATTTAATTTAAAACAAAATCACTTATGTCATTTCAAATCATTAACATGCAAAATCTGTGTATTGGGACTCTGAACTAAATATACATATTAATCTAGACTCAAGTTTTAAATTATGTACCCTTCTCAATTGCAGACACTCATTAACGATTCTTTGATCATTCAACTCTATAACTAATCTTAAGAACGGTTTCATGAAAAGTTAAACTATTACAAGTTCATTAGGTTTTACTAAAAAAATTATTTTTATTAAATTTTTATGAACATGGACTTAATCTTTTTATGCAGAGGCAAACATTGGTAATGAATGTCGATTCGATTACTCAACTAAATCACGTTTTTTATTAAGCTGCTTGTTGGAACGTCATTCTAGCCTTTTTATGTGAAAGCACACATTTATGATGCGTATTGATCCAATTATTTAGCTATATCATGTTCTTAACTGGCTACTAGCTTTATTCATAATAGGAAGGCCGGTAAAATAGTTACTTATTTTAAAAATAACAACTTTTAAAAATATTTTATTACATCCCTTGTTGCTTTAGCTATTCGTTTTCATGAAAAAAAAATACTAGCAAAGCTAATCAGGTTAAAAGGCCTCAAATTATGAATGAATGTAACAATTTAGAGGGCTACACTTAAACACTAAATCCTAATTAAGCTACATATTTAACCAAAGAACCCCAGGTCACTAATTTTGCAAGCTAATAATTCTCTACAACCTAATAGACTGTGTTCAAAATTAAATCAATTTCAATTCATCTAAGCCATTGACACATTCACCCGATTCATAGAATTCAATCTATCAACTATAATATACAAAATTCACATTCAACTAAAACACATAACCCTCCCCACACTTAAACAACACTTTGTACTTAATGTGAGAAGGTGATAACAAACACACATAAAGAAAGAAGAAATATAACTTAAAGTAAAACAAAAAAAAATGAAAATGAAAATAAAAGTAATGACTAAATTTAAAAAGAAAGAAAGGGTTTAGAACAAGGTTTATGATGATGAAGGTGGTGATGGGGTTGGAGGTGGCAGTTGAATGCCCTGAACCTTGAAATAGTAATGAATACGACGTATGTCCTGGCTCTAGTGTCGTTGTGTTTGGGTCATCTCCTTCATCCTTTTGAAGTTCTCAGCAAGTGTATCAGTAATTACCTTGGTGTTTGTGGAGATTATGTCTAGTGCCTTCTTCCAACCAAATTCTTCTACATCTTCTTCCTCTTCGGACTCCTTACTAGTCAAATCCTCTTCTTGTTATTGTTGTGCACTTGAACTTGCTTGACTAGTCCTACCCTTGACATGTATCTTGGCACTAATATCTTGAAATTCCATATTATGCGACTTTAGGATTTCAGCCCGCCATAGATGATGGTGGTTCATAAACTCAGGATAATATAATATAAGTCCGTTGCATTCAATTTTATAGTAGTTAGCTATGGTCGAAACCAAGTAACTCATTCCTAAATTATTGTTCCTCTTCTTTTGAGCAGTAATAATTGCATTAAAAATGTGAGTGGTTGTGCAAACTTGGATGTTATGATCAATTCAACACATCAAAAATAGTTTCTTTGTCAACCACTTATCGGTTTCTGTTTTATCATAAATGATTTGGCACATAAATTTGTGCATCAACAAGTGTTCACGACTCCTAATAATGTTATTTCTAAGCATCAAAACGCTCTAATCCAGTTAATTCTGTCTAATAGGGGCTGACATAGAAATTGTCATGCTGATCCACTACGTAAGACTTGGGGAAACCAAAAATTTCATACATGGGGTCATAATCAAGCCCATAGGGTCGTCCTCGCAACCTAAACCACAATTCCTTAGTTTTGTTGGATTCATATTGAAGAGAAGTAAAAAAATTTATAAGGTCATTTCTTCATAAACTAGGAATTGAATTTGAATGAACTGACCCTATTGAATTTTCTCAGTTAAACTCTCGACCTTGTCTCTTAGTTCTATTCTATCTAAAGTTTCAAAGTGGAAAATATTTTGGAACCATAATTTGTTTACTATGAAGGGAATGGAAACGAGTACCTTCCTCATCCGATAAGATCAAGAAAGGTGCTTCGTAATTATCTGCTCTGTTTCTCTTCCCTCGTCCTAAAACTTGTGTTCGCCTCGTTGATTTATCACGTTTTACTGTTTGCTTGATACACGACATATTGGCTTGTGATCGGTGTAAGTTGAAAGAAATTTGGAGGTTTGAAATTTTATAGAGAGAAGTGAGAGTGATTGGAGTTATAAAGTTTAGAGAGATGGAGATATAAAGTTTAGAGAGATAAAGCGAAAATGAAAGTGAGTGAAAAAATGAAGTTAGAAATGTATTTATAGGTAATTAGATGGTAAAATGGTAAAAATTTTAAGTGAAATGCATGTGTCTGCCATTTTTACAATTTTTTCACCAATTTTAATTTTTCTTTTTCTTTTGTCCTTTTCCATTTTCCGAAATCCCTTCTTAACTCCTTGTGGCTTTATACCTCTCTTTGCTTACTTCATCAATTATAGAATTCATGTCAACAGTTTATACCTTCTAATTTTATTTGAAAACGTAATAACCTAATTACGAAATTCAAACTTTCTAAAGACAATTAAAGGAAATTAAAATTCCATAGGTTGCCTTCTATGTTGTGTTTCTTTTAACATCGGTAGCTCAACGCTTTTCTTTTGTTCATTGTGGTTCAAATGAGTGGTGCAATGGCAGTGCAGTCATTAATCTAACAATTTGCGATGAGCTACCATGCCTTTGATTCCACCTTCCTTGTGGCTTTCCTTCTTTCTTCTTTTTTCTATACGATCGCTTCTTTTTGAAGGCACTCCTAAGATTTTCAATACCTTCCCATTGCCCTCGAGGTTCGGATCCCTTGACATTAGTTGGAGGCAAATGAGGACTGTTGTCTTTCATTGACACTTTGAAGGTTACATGCTACTTACCTACCTTTAGATGATTGAGCGAGCAGTGGCCAGGAATGGTCTTCTAAGGACCATAGGGGTTTTTACATCTTTTCCAATATCCAATGTATGGAAGTTTATGGGAAAAGTAAAATTATCAACTTGTACTTGCACATCCTTAATAATCCCCTTCGATTGATGGACTGTTCTATCGATCGATTGTCTTTACTAACATCTTTGTAGGTACTGACTCTCCTAACCCTAGCTTTTGAATAAAGATGTAGGGCATCATATTGATACTCACTCCCAAATCCGCGAATGCCCTATCTATGTTGACTCCATTTATACTACAAGGAATGTAAAAATCCCCTGGATCTTGTTTCTTCTGTGCTATGTTGGGGTTTTCTTCTACTTCACGCTCTTTAACCTTTTTCTTCACCAATTATGTTAATGTGAGCCTCGTTTGTAGATATTCTTTTATGTTCTCAACCTTTTTTAAGTCAACCCCATCAGAATTTCTCATTACCTTACTTGACAATGATTTCCACTGTGCTATAATAAGGTATGGTATTTTGGATCAAGATTCCTTAATTGACTCAATTTCGAGCTCACTTGGAAGGAGTTCCATAACTACTTGTCTTTTTCCTGTATCTCCATTCTCCTTTCTATGATCAAGTTTCTTTTCCTAGGTCTGAGCGATAACCATGATCTTTTCCCTTGGGCTAGACTTAGTATTACTTAGAAGGGTTCCTGCATTTTGAGTAGATATTGCTTCAGCTAGTTGACCTACTTGGACCTCTAGATTATGTATTAAAGAGGCGTGGTTCTTGGTAACTTGCTTAAATTTTCTCTCAAGCCTCCTATGTGCATCCTCCATGCCTCCAATCTTATCTAAAATTTTATCCAACTTAGATTCTATTGAATTTAGTTTATCTTGTTGGAAGCCCGATTTTGCTTAAGGTCTAAACTGTCCTCTCTCATTGTTCGTCCAAAAAAAGTTAGGATGATTCTTCCACCAGTTTTGTAAGTATTGGAGTAGGGGTTGTGTCCCCCTCCTCGTCTATAGTGAGCTCCCATGTAATTCACTTGCTTTGGATCAGCTTAATTGAGAAACAGTCCACTATGTCACGATCCAATTGTCCATAGAGTTCACACTTAAGTTGCACGACCTTCACCGGAGTTGAGGAAGAAGCCTTCATGTTGTTAAGTTGTCGATTCAAGTTATCAATCCTTGCTTGCATTTTCACCATTTGATCAACAACCACAATTCGTTTTTGTCCATGGAATATAGTAGTTTTTCTACTCCACTTATTCGTCCATAAACAACTGTTACTCGCCATCTCTTCTATTAATTCTTCCACTTCATCAACTGTCTTCCTCATCATCAGTCGTGCCTCTCATATGCAAGGTAACTCCATCATAGGACATTTGCAACAAAAATTCCTTGAGTAAGTTTTGATGTGGGCATTTCCATTGTAAATCCTTATATCGTTCTCACACTTTGTAGATCGATTCCCTATCACATTGTTGGAGGTTGGTGGTTTCCTTGATGATCTTAGTGGTCTTATTCAAGTGAAAATATTGATCTGAAAAGACACAGACTAACTAATCCCAAGTGCTAACATTGGTTGGGTTAAGGGAGTGATACCAAGCCTTTGCTCTATCTCTAAGGGTCAAGGGAAAGAGCCTAATTCTAACTGCATCTTCTGACATCTGATGGTACCTAAAGGTATCATAGATTTCTAAGAAGTTCACTATTTACGCTTGGAGTCTTCGTTTTCTAGTCCATAAAATTGCACGTTTTGTGGATGCATGTTCAAGAGAGCTGGATTAATTTCAAATGATACGACTTGCATAGTTAGTCTAGCTACTCCTTAGTTAACCGTATAGATTCTCGGTCTTATAAAGTCCATTAGTCCTCTGTTGTCATCCTTGGTTCGCTCCGTGGTCCAAATCCTGTTGAAATTCCTTAGCCATTGTTCTCTTCACGATTTCTTCTTCTTCATTACGCCGAGCTTTTCTAATGGTTCGTTCTAGTCGAGTGATATCTAAATCTAATTTTTTAGTTTTATGACTCGAACTTCTTGTGAATCTTGTGTTCATGCAAGAGCCCAATTTCAGAAATAGAAAAGAAAGAATGAACATAAAAATTAAAAACTAAACTAAACGCCTTAAACTATAGAACAAAACTAATCGCCTCCCTGGCAATAGCGCCAAAAACTTGATAATTTTTCAATATATGTAGTTTTAATATTTTAACCTCAACATTTAGCAAGCATATGGGTCGTTCGTGTAGTATCAAAGGTGTTAAACTCTAAGGCCGAAACAAATTGCAGAAATTCAACTGTAACTAAGCTAAAATAATAAAACAATTCAATCAATCAACCAATTCATCTCAATAATTAATCATGAAATATTAACAAATCAACAAATTGCAATGCACACATCAAGAATCAACCTAAGGAACTACCAATTGAGAGAAAGGGAAATTTTTTGACTATCTTCAACACTAACCTAATGAATTATGAAATGTCGAATTATAGGTCCTGGACTATCCTAGGGTTCATTACTATCTCTCGAGTTATAATTAAAAATCCTAGATTATTGGAAATTGCAATTTCTCAATTCACAATTTATCCAAAACCTAATTAGATTTGAAGTTTTCCACTAGACTATGGAACCTATATGAGATCTCTCATCACATGATTACCAATTTGATTGATTTCTCATTTTTATTAAATTACTAAACTCTTGTTAGCTCAATTTAATTATTTTTCATCGGTTCGACCTCTTAGTCTATTACTGATTTATGAAAATGTAGAAATCAATCACAATGAATCCAATTAATATAAACAATCAAATTTTTATTGAATCAAAGATAAAAATAACCTGAAGGTGAGTTTAGACATCAATAACATTCATAAATGCTATCTCAACAGCTATTCCGATTCTATACCTAGATAAAAATGGAAATACACTAGAAAATAGATCTGAATGGATGATGGAGGCAACAACGATGGGAAATCCTTTATTCCAGAAAGTACTTCGTGTAGGCTTCTTCTCTACGTCTCTCTTCCTGTGTCTCTTTCTCAATCTCTCAATGAACTCTCCCTAGGTTTTTTTAGGGTTGAAAGGTCCAAAAAAATCTCTCAAAGCTCAACTTTTCAATGTGTTTAGGCGTCTGTTCGACGCAAGCCACAATCATGGGCCAGTTGTATGCTTTCTGTCACAATTGTGGCAAGCAAGTCATGTTGGACCCCAAATTTTTGTTTTCTTGAAGTTATTAAGCATGAATTATTTTGATTTATGATTTATGGCATAGGTTGATTTTATTGATTATATTCATGGAAAATTTGGATTAATTGAGTTTAGTGTGGAATAATGATTAAGGAGGAGTAAATATGTTTAAGGGCATTATGGTCAAGGCACATGAGTTAGGCTTAGTAAGTATGGGCTTTTGAGTATTTGGGCTTCTAGAGTTTAGGGATTTAAGGAAGTAAGGAAAATAAGATAAGAAAAGAAGAAAAGAAGAGAAATAGAAAAGGAGAAACGAAGAGAACGAAGAAGGGCGGCGACGGTGAAGGAGAAGAAGAGAGGAAGAGAAGAGAAAGCTTTTGTTTGTGGATTTCGTTGGATTTTTAAGCTTCCTTAAGGTAAGTTAGACTCTTCTACACTTGTTTAGGTTGAATCTAACCTTAGTTTTGCATGGATTG
>JANJEY010000005.1:60677724-60690093 GCA_024703695.1 Erythroxylum cataractarum
ATGGGCTGTGCTATTGAGTTGGAAGATAGAAGTGGTTTTATGCAGGTTTGGAGCTTGGATGGATAGATTAGGATTTTGGCTAGATCAATTTTAGGGGAGGTGCTGTCCAATTTTTCTTAAAAATGGACAGAAACTTCACTTAGGTTTTAGACTATGTTAGAGCTTGAATTTGAAATGGGTAGATTTCTTGAAGTTTGTAGATAATGTCAAGATCTTGAAAACGAGATAAAATGGGTCATGATTGGACTTAAGATGAAAAAGTTATGAACGTTTGAAAATTCTGATTTACTATTCTTTTGGTAAGATTTCACTATTCATATGGTCATTAGCTTAAACAAGGTTTTAATTCTTTCAATGATTGAAGTGAGCTATGAAATTGTTTTGCTTAAGATTGAGGTCTATAGAATAAAGTGAAAAGGAATGAGAACAAATTAGTATGAAAATGAATTTTAAGATGAATAAGATGAAAAAAAAATTTATATCGGGATTTTCAGATTAGAGATTGGATATTCGGCAACGGATGAAAAGAGTTCATAAGGAATCATGTGTTCATAGTGAGGGAATACGTATAAGTAGTTGGGTTCCGAATACGGGATCCAACATATTGAAAGGCTTATTAAGCGGCTTAAGGCACCTTTAACTCGATTATATTTTATCTTAAATTAAAAGGTTCTACTTAAGTATATTTATATGAATTGGATTATTGACTCATGATTTATGAATTTAGAGGCAAAGTTAGGAATAACATATAAGATATGTTTTATTAAGAGTCGTCTTCTAACAGATCCAGGAGCCATATGAGATGTGATTGATAAGGATATTATCTGCCTAATTTATGTTTAGTTAGTTTGATGAGTGACTCAAGGTCAACTAAATATATATAGGATCCTAGCCCACTAAGGGGATTAGAGTAATTTTTTTGAATAGTAATGATGACTATTATTTGAAATAAAATAGTAGGAGTAGCCAAATAAATGATTAAAGTATAAATCTTATTTGGTTATCATAACCAAATACTTGTTTTTCTTACATTTGTATTTTGTCTTGAGTATAAATTAACTATTTTTAATATAACTAATACTAAATTATTAGTAAACAAAATTTCTTTGACGTAGTTTATGTTTGAGAAGAGTTCTCAAAGTTAGATAGAATCCCTATTGTAGATTTAGTGTCAAAGTGTTATCAATATTTCAATATCATATGGATGGTAAAATGTAGTAACATTTTAAGTTGAATAATGCCTCATAAACTTTGAGGACAACATATAAGATTTATGTCAACATTATGATAGCAAGACGCAAGAGATTTGTATGAAGTAGAAAGAAAAGGTATATTACCTTGATGGAATTGTTCCACTCAATTTAGCCTACTAAAATCATAAACATGGATATGAATTGGATGAATTAGCCATAGTATGATAACAGTTATCATTGGAAGAAAAATAATTGCATGACTTTTCTTATTTATACGAGATATGATAGAGATCATATATATTTCTACTTCATACTTAAAAGTATTTGAAACTGAACTTATATTCAACATTATTATAATGTTCAAAGTATGATAAGAAATAGGTTAGTAATTAAAAGTAGTTAATTTAAGTTACACAAATAATTTGTATATATTGGATTAAAGGAGACTTATGCTTAATATAAGTAGCAAAATCCAAAGTTAGATAACTAACACTATCCTTTTATGCCATATTGGATAAATCAACAAGTTTATATCCTTGCATGTAACTTTATTATTCTCATCTTGTTGATTTATCATCCATGTATATATATAAACTTATTAAGTTGAAGAATAACTAAATCAACCATTAGTGAAAGGATGAAGATGGTATTGAATTGTTAAATTACATAAATATGATGTGTTGGATGTAATAACAATTCATAAAAGGATGATACTTGTATTTTATTAGATTACCAATGACTTTATATGATATAGTCATAAGTATTAAATGAAATATTGATTTAAAATTTTGAAAGATTCAAAATGTTTCAATCTAAGTAGAAATTAAACATTGAGAATGCTAAAAGACTTCGATAAGATCGTTATGGTAAGCTTTAAATTTTTTGTTATCTATAGAGAATGAGATTATCTAAAGAACACCACTAAAAAATCCCATAATTCTATGGATTTTTATATGGAAAAAAATGAAATATGAGATATTATACGATGCAATATTTATTTCTTCAATAATTAATCTAATACTATAACTTACCTTTGGTAGTTGTAATTAAATCAATTTGCAAGATTTCATATTAGATATGAAATGGTAAGAATTTAAAAGAGTCAAAGTTAAAAAAATTTAATGTTTAGTTGAAGCATATATTATCGAATAAGTTTAGAAATATATTGTATAATATAAGACTATGAGATATCTAAAAGGATGGATATAATCGTAAAGATCTTATTGAATAAAATGTGTATTTCAATGTATACTTATAAGAGGATGGTTCTTAAGATAAATAGTATGAGTAAGATGAAATTTGAAAAGTTTAAATCTCGTGACAATGCATCTAACTGGAACTGGTGCCTTTATTGATACATTTGATATATAGTTTAAAGGCTACAAGATGTTGAAAGATTCACTTTTATGATGAATTCAAGATGAATGTTAAAAAGTTCAATTCTTATGACAATGCATCTAATTGGAACTATTGTCTTTATTGATACATTTGATATATAGTTTAAAGGCTACGAGATATTGAAAGATTCACTTTTATGATGAACTAATTCAAAGAGTTTTGTATATGATTATGAATTTATAATGTCTACAAGACGGTTAGTGGGAATATAGTTTTCCTCTTCAATGGAAGTATCTAGAGACATATTGATCATAGAGAAAAAAAAATTTATTTTTAACTGTTAAAAATATAATTATCATATCCAAATATGAATTGTTCTTGGACAATTGTATTTTTAACTACAAGACAGTTAGTGGGAATATTGTTTTCCTCTTTAGTGGGAGTATTTAAAGACAAATTGATCATAGAAAAAATTTTATATTTTTAATTGTTAAAAATATAATTTTTATATCCAAATATGAATTGTTCTTGAACAATTATATTTTTAACTGCTTGAGACATATGATACTTATAAAATACTAAAGATATCAATTATTCCATGTAAAAGTCAATATTTAAGCTCAAGATCACGTGGATGTTAGCTTTATAAGTAAATGGTAAGATATATTTTACTTAGGACAATATTATTTTAAGATTGGAAAATTTTCAATGTAACACTGATTACTAATCAGACCATAATACATTTTCATTTAGTATAAATGATGAATTGGGTAACAAATTTCTTTAATGAACTTTGTGTAGTTCCTTACATTGCAAAAAATAGTAATATACTCTAAAACATTATAGATATTGAGTATGCAAAAGAAGCAAAGGTTTTATCAAAGATACAAGTATATATTTACAAAATTATAGGAAATTTTATAGAATTCTCTCATTAAACCACAATCTCAATAGTAGCTTAATCGTTATATAGGGATATAGTATAAGATACTTAAACGATTGACTTAGTACAAGTAGGATATTGTTGGTTTATGCCCTACAGTTTGTAGTTTAGTGATATAATTATTTAAAAATATTCTTTATCTAATGCATATTCAAATGTATATGGTAAATTCTATAGGATAAATATACAATATAAATAAAATTATAAGATTCATATTGCATTTATATATTATCCCTAAATTATTCCTAGTCATTTTTTTGTTGAGACTTGACATTAATAAAATGTAAATAGATTAACACACATTATGTTTCTTCTCTCAAAGACTAAAATATGAGGATACTTAACAAATGTGTGAGTTCTTATTAGAAAACAAGTTTATTAAATTGACCTTATAAGAGAATTCCTTTTGAAAGATTCCTTATATGTCTGTAGAAATTCTCATTATGATAATTATATAAGTGATAATTTGACTTAAGATTATCAAAGTATCTTATATAGGAATTTCTAGGTTTTAATACTACTTGTGTCCTTTTCTAGTTAAAGGTAACTTATTCGGTAGTTATTGTATAAAATATAAATTATAAAAAGGTATTTAAGTGATCAATATATGATTCATTACCCTAAAATGATTACGTAGAATGTTCCGTTGTTCTTGATTAGTATTGATTAGAAAAGCTTTAACCAAGGTGGATTAACACTTTAAACATAATATACAAGTTATTAATATAATCAATTATTCTTTTAGAGAATTAATATGATTGAACTCAAATAAAATAGATGTTATTTTCATGTTTTATATCTAATTGGAACATTGTATGGTGAAAGAATTTAATTATACAAAAAAAATCATGTAAGAAAATTTTACTCAAAATCATTTTAATATTTTTAAATATTTAGGTAGTTATGATGCTTTGCTAGATGTTAATCTTGATTTTTGTATATAAATTATTTAATTAGATAATTAAAGATAAATTAAATAAGTTTAATTTATCTAATCCTAAATATGATTTAGGGGTATAATTTATATCAAGTTCCAACATATTTAGGAATAGGTCACAAATAAAGAACAGGTTAAAGAGATAAAAAGGTATTGTTATCAACTTAGACTTGAATGTAAAGTTTAAAAAATTTTATGACTAAATATGAGATATTGAATAGATAAAAACCAATTTAAAATATTGAGTCTTATTTGAACAAAACTGTATTTAATTATAATTAAGTAAAGGTTAATTAAATTTATAATTTTATTTTAATTAAATTACTAAAATATTCGAAACATATTATAAAAAAGTTTGGGTTCAAATGGAGCTAGGACTTATTACCTAAACGCTCTCTACAATAATTGTATAATTTTCTCAACACGTTTTGTGGATACTATTAAGTGTTGAATACTTATGCGACTATGGTAGTTGAAATGAGTCAATTTTGGAAATGATTCGAAGAAAACGACAAAAAATATTAAACTTTGAAATAAAAACTAATTATGATTCATGCTTTATTATATTTTAGGTGTTGATCCTATTATAAAATTTTAAGTGATCTTAACTTTCGATAAATCAAAAACGAAAAAATTGGTTATTATTTTGTTCCATTTTATAATAAAAAGGGCACATCAATAAGGATGAAATATGTAATTTGCATTTTTTCTTTCGGTAAAATGCTAAAATAAATATTGAAATAGAAGTGATTTTTAAGATTAAGAACGAAAAAGAAAAAAAGTGAAAGGATTTCATGCTTCTGCGTGTTTGGCTTCTCTACACATGGAGGTTGCCACCTTTCTTTGTTCAAAATTTTGCTGACATTTGTTTCTGTCTTATTTTGTCCTTAAGCATACTTATGGAGCGAAGCAGATGGCACAATTTGAATGCCTTAAACAAGTTAGTTACGGGATATTTTTTCATCAAGCAGGGTGGCTAAATTTTGTCGATGATAATTAGAGAGTTATTAATTTGCATATATATATGATTCTAAGCTATTGATATGATTCTGTGAGTCAACCTATTTAAGAAAGTTGGCATGCATAGAACAATTGCAATTTCATACAAGGTTCATTTCTGGCAACTTCCACTCCAACCTAAAATATATGGCATGTAAGTTAATGGATTAAATTAAAACTTAACTGGATCTTAAAATCAAGTAAAGTTGAAGTGATACTAAAACTTACATCATTTGTACAGTTAAATATACATTTATCTCTCTATTTGTTTTAATGGGCATACATCATTCTCTTAGAATGCTTGAATTTTAATATGCTTTCAATTATATGTTCAAATAAGGTTTCATTATATCATCAAATGATTACAATAAATTAATAATTTGAGAGCCACATTCATGTCCAACTAATATTACATGATTGATAATTAATGTCAACAATCAAATGTCAACTAATATTATATGATTCAATAAAAAGATTCGTATAGTTGAGTTTATGGCCTTCCTATTTTCACAGTTTATAGAAATCATAAAATTTAGTTTTATTTTTTATTTTTATAATATGATTTTTTATTAATTAAATAATTTTTTAATTATTAGCATTTATTACTAATAAAAATTATGATTATTATAATCTAATTATTTAGTTTATTATGATTTATATAATTAATTTAATAATTTTAAAAATAGAGTCAAATTTAATAATTATATAAGAAATATATTATAAATTTAAAATATTTTATATTTATTCAATAAAAATAATTTAATTATAGTTGGTGGCCTTATTTAAAAATTAATATTAGTTCAGAAATAAAATTTTGCAAAATCTTACTTATTTATTTTATTAAAAAATTTATCACTAATATTTATTAATAAAAGATATATAAATTAATTTATGACTAATATTTATAATAAAAGATATATAAATTAATCGATAAATTTTAAGTTATCTCTATATTTTATTATTAACAATAAAATTTTATTTAAATTAATATTAAAAATTAAATTAAAAATCAATAATCACGTCGAAAAGAAAAATTAAAGAATAAATTTACGGATAAGGCTTAGAAATGACTTAGAATATGGTTTTGGGGAAAATAAAAAATGATAGAAAAAGTAAGAGAGAGTGGGAGTGAATGAGAAGAGGAGGGTGTGGGATCTCTCAGAATTGCTGCATCCTTAGAAAGTACAAATGATAAAGCCATACTCCACACCACTGCTCACTCCCCCTTTTTCTCTACTTCTAAGTTCTAACCACCCTGGTCCCTGGCATCGGCAACCAACTCGTCCGTACCCTGTCCCCTTCTCCTCCTTGATTCCCCCACCCTATACCTATTGGTATACTCTCAACCATCAACTATGTGCATGAGTATGACTATGAATGAATAGAATAGAAATAGAATACCGGTTGTACTAGTACTACCACCTGCTACGCCTTTACCCAGTCACGAGTCACCCTCTCCCACGTGCCCTCTCACACGTGTGACTCCACACCACAACATCCCCATTTGCACTCACTCACTATCATCCCCTACCCCTAGGCCTGTTCCCTTCCTTTTCTTGTGGTGCAACAAAATAAAGTTAGAGAGAGAGAGAGAGACATAAAAAGAGTTTCAACATTTTTTTCCCTTCTTCTTTGGTCTTTGGTGTTGTTAACGTCGCCATTGTTGCAGTACTAGTAGTAACAGTAGCAGCGGTAAGACATACCCTTTCTAGTTTTCACTCTCTATCTCCTTCTGACCCTCAAATCAGAAACCTCTCAAAGTTCACTAAACATCCCATCTTTTTGCACAGATGAGGATCAGGAAAAGGCAAGTCCCCCTTCCTCTCTCATCTCTTTCTCCTGTTCCTCTCACATCAGATCCCCTCTTCAGCCAGTCTTACGGCGTGCAACTTCATCCGGACCCACCTACCAATTCCTCTCCCCAACCTCATAAAGCTTCTTGCTTCCCTCCTCAGCTCTCTCGTCATCAACTCAATTCACCGATCGGAGCTCAAATCAACGACGTCGACCAAAAGGGTATCAAAGGTTTTCAGGTTCGTGATTTCACAACTGCATACCTTTAATTGCTGCTTATACAATATACAACTAGTTGTTTTTGTATGGGAGCAACTGCACGTCTACTTGTTCAAGTTAAGTAATCCAGAAAGGAATTTTCTTTGGATTTATTGATAAGGTCAATTTGGCACCAGCATGAGTTTCACTAACAACAAGTACCGCCAACTCCGATTGGATTCTGTAGTTGATGTGATTTTTGTTGTAGGTCCTGCTGGAGAAAGATGAGAGATGTGAAGAAGGAGAGGGGAGTAATAATACCAGGTGAGAAATAAGGCATAAAGTTAAATCTTTTTGGCTCTTTGCCATTCGCTTCTTTCATGAAAATTTCTAATAAAAGAGGGTCAATACCCATGAATTAATTTTACCGACTCCACCAACAAAAATATACTGCTTGCTAGTGGAAAGTTGAAACACTGTTCTACTGTTCTTTATCAGCATCCTTGGTTAAACACTTGAGTACTGTATTGTGATCGAATCTAGCCTAGGTAGTATTATCATTATATATATATTTGTTACTTCTTATTTCTTTTTCTTTCTGTGAACTTCTTGCTACTTTGGCTTAATCATATATCATATGCTCCTGCGGTGCACATTGGCGGGGGATGATGGTCCCCATACATAATTGACGAACCAACCCTTATGCTCTACGTTTGCATTAATTTTGTTCTCTCCCTTCTATTTGTTTCTTAACTCTATGTGGTTGTGTATCTTCAATTCTATGTTGGTTTTTTTTTTTTGTTCTTTGTAGCAAAATAAGTTCCCTGGGTGCAGAAATTGGAAATGTTGCTGCTCAAAAACCCATTTCTTCTCGTCAAGGTAAGTAATCACTAGGTTCATTCAAAGAATTTCAATCCACTATCCGCAGACGTTCTCAACGTGGAAACTGGTTCTCATGGGTCTTGTTACCTGGCTGTGATCGATATTGCAGTAGTGAGATGGTGTGAAAGAGAGAAAGTGTTCCCATTGAAGAAGAGAAGGGGAAGCTTTGAAAGGAGAAGCAACGAAACGATAATGGACAATGACAAGAAAATGAAGACGAAGATGAACAAGAAATGTGCGGAGCAAAATGGCATTGAAGAAGGCCAACAAAAAGAAGATAAGGAAATCGATGGTTGCACCAGTACTAGTGGGAAGAAGAGGAGTAGAGGTGGTGCACTCATGGAGGGTTCAAGGTGCAGTCGTGTTAACGGGAGAGGATGGAGATGTTGCCAACAAACTCTCGTCGGATACTCTTTGTGTGAACATCATTTGGGTAAAGGAAGGCTAAGAAGCATGAACAGTGTTCGAAACCGATCCTTGGCTACTACTACACCAAAGAAGGCTAAATCGCGGCCACTATCGTCAGAGGAACAAGACACGAAGCCTGACTGCAAAACTGATGGCACTGAATCTGAAGATGGAGACGAGAAGAAGCCATTGACGATCTCCAAGAAGAAGATAAAGCTTGGTACATTCAAAGCTCGGTCGATGAGCAGCCTGTTGGGGCAGTCGAGTGATTGGAGTGCAGTGGGCGAGATTAGAGAAACCTAGGGGCTTGAGGTTGTGTACGCTAGTGCAACTATCTTTAGGTTGCTTGTGCTGTTGGCTTGATGTATGCTTAACCTTTTCTCGGTGTGAATATAATAATAGTTTATAGTTTATGTGATGGGCAAAATATTAAAGCAAGTAGATGGGATGAACAACTTAATTACTCTTTCTAGCGACATACTTAAAGACTTGTACTAGTCTTGTATGGAGTCATCTGACCTGAGACTCAGACGCTGATAATTATTATTATATGTTTACTGCTTTTATACATTTTACCAAGGTAAAACACTTGGTACTTACCAACAATGTCATTATGGTAGGATGGACATATGAATATATAATGATAAGTTGAAATGAGGTAATCAATTGACGAAGATCCTTCGTCTTACACAAACATAATCCATGATTGAAGCATTAATGTAAGAACCTCCCTTCCAAATTCCGCTTCCTTAGGTTACGTGACAAGTTTGGTAGCTCCAATTTTTCAAGGATGATGCTTGTAATAGTAAGATTATACAAAATTAATTAATTTTAAGCTCATATGTGTTTGCGATTTAAACGCTTACTTAACAACTACATCAAGATATATCTTAAACTGATAAACTAATATCAAAATCAACATATTAATTACATGGAATCCTAACCCCCCAAATCAAATGATAAGTGCCCTGGCCTGGAATACTTCATAAGCGTGTCTAATTATGTCGAAACAATTAAAAATGACGTTAATTTTTATCTCATGCATTTTATTAACATCAATGTTATTTAATATATACCTTTTTTTAGATATAATTTATTGTGTTTAAAAGTTAATAATCTCGTTTAATTTTAACCCTTTTCCTTTTTTCTAATTTTCCCTCTCTCTTTCGCTCTTTACTTTTCTTTTTCCTCTTCAATAATTGTTTCACCTAAATGATACAACTGCTTCACATTCTACATCAATTACTTTTTTTTAGTATTAAAAAAGTAATTACTATTTTAGGTGAATTATCTCATCTTTTTGGAACAATTTTCTCTTCTTTTTGGAACAATTATCTCATTTTAAAGATATAATTGCGTTATTCAATTCACATCCAAAAGATATTTTGCTTTTATATTTCAAATAAATTGTCTCACTATTGGTTCACAATTTTTATACTTATCTGAACTAATTATTATATCACTTTTAAACATTTAATGATAGAATTAGAAACAATTTAGTCTTTTGGTAATTCTATCAAATTATTATTGAAATAAAGGAGTTCTGACGTTAAATAAGGGGTTAGTGATTTTTTATAAATTATATAAATTCAAAGATATCATTTTTAATTGTCCCAATAATTTATATAAATATCTAAAACAAAGATGATTTATATTTTTCATTGTCAAAGGTGGGATTTGCATTATGATTTTTTTTCATAAAAAGGATTAAAGAAGTCTTTATTCTTACCATTCTAATATTATTAAATTAATATTTATTGTGCCATATTTAGGGTAAAAATAGTAACAGAAACAATAATTAATAGGAATTTATTTAAATCGCTTATAAAATATTAATTGAATAACATTTAAATAAATTATTTTTACATTCACGTGATCTAAACTATCCAATTGCCACATCACATCAGTTGATTTAATAAAACAATTACTAATTAAGATTAATGAAAATCTAATTTTGTTAGAATTTAAGGTGATATTAATACTATTTTAAAAAATTAAAATACAACGTGATATTACAAATATTATTATAAATAACAATAAAAGATTATTTATACATTTTTAAAATTATTAAATTGAGATGTAGACTTTTGATCTATTTTGCATACATGAACTGCTTTAAGCGCAAAACGAATTGGTGTTAATTAAAGGTCACAAAGCTATATATAGTTTATGATATTGGAGGTTTACAATTTTTATTAGGGTGTGTATATTATACAATCTTTCATACTTGTAAATTGTTGGGTAAAAGGGCCTAAGTGATTACATAAAGCACATTCCCCACAATTAGACTAAAAAGTCAAAATGATTAAAGCACAAGCCCCATCTATTTTTGTTCTCCCACAATTTACTTATTCTACCTATTTTTGGGTCACATGAGAGGATTCAAGCCCACCTGTTATTCACTATATATAATGAATCTGCTTATGTGACACGACATGATTCTCCATTATAGGTGTTTCTAACCTTTCAAGGGTCATTTTTCTTTTCTTTCTCCGATTGTGGTGTTGAACAGGATTCATTAATTCAAGGCACTCTTTAATTGAATAAAGAAAACAAAGTGTCAACATGAAAAACTGAAAAAAAAAAGAAACTCTTTTTCTATAATATGTTATTATCATAATTATATTTAATTAAATACTACAATTAAGAACACTATTACCAATCCTATCAACACTAACACTAACTTGGTAGATTCAATTAAAATTGGCAATACATTCTTAATTAATACATAGTGGCTCGCTCTCCTCAAAACTGTTAGTAGTTAGCCATGAACTGAAGCTCCAGAGCAGTGTTTTGAAACACGAATCAGATATCGAATCGAAAACTTTACTGTCACCGGTTTGACCGGTTCAACCGGTCGAACCGGTGTGACATCATAATTATACAGTAATTATATTTAATTATATATAATATTAATAATATTAAAAAATACAAAAATACCAAATAATATAAAACAAATAAAAAATAAAAAATTTATTGAACCAATGGTCGGATCTATCGAACTGGACCGGTTCGACCGTTAAATTGACCGATTTTGACCGGTTCTCACTAGTTCAATTAAAAACCGATTTTTAAGAGTAAACCGAACCGGATAGTCAACCGATCACCGGTCGAACCGGCCGATCCGATCTGATTTTTAAAACAGTACTCTAGATTATTAACTAGAAAGCAAGTGTATTGTATTTAAGGGAACATCTTGAACTGTCGCAGAGAAAAAGATTTCTGATAGTCAGCATTTGTGTAATTAATTAAGACAATTAAGTAATCTCTGAAATGAGATTGTCAAACCAATACAAAATAAGAATGTTCATTTATCCTCTAATTCTAAATCATTTTCACAGATTAATGTATTTATCATAAGTTTATTCCTTCCAGAATCTATATTCAAGTTTAATGTTACGTGTGATGTGATATGACATTAGAGCGTTTTCATTTGAGAGGAAAATATAGAAACTATAATGTAACACCCAAATACCCCCTGGGAGGATACATGGATGCCACCCAAGACAGAACAAACAAATCAAACATTACACATATGTAGTGTTTTAAAATCTAAGGTTAACACAGATATGATACACACATAATTTCAGAAACAAATCCAAAGAATATTTACAGGCCCAAACAAACCAAACAAAATACATTTTTGCGCAACACAAAAACTCTGACTCTTTTGGCCA
>JANJEY010000005.1:60697471-60707772 GCA_024703695.1 Erythroxylum cataractarum
TAACGACCAAAAGAGACCGTCTCTAACGGTATCCACGCAGAGATCGGAGAACCTAACCGGGGCAAACCCTTTGACCCAGGAATAGCTAGAACAAGGGAGAGAGTGCTAGCTCTTACCTTGTTCTTGGAGAGCTATGGAGAAACGATGAAGAGAAGAAACTTGGAGAAGAGCTTGAAGATGATCGATGATGAAGATAGCTTGAGAGAGAAACTCTTTCTTTTCAAACCTTTCTTCTTCTTCCAAAATCCCACGATCATCAACCTCATTTTAGTCTTCAAATAGCTTTTTGCTTCTCATGGACACTTGTCATCCACGATGATCACCTTCCTTTAACATTTTTGTCTTTTAGTCAATTTTGTCTTTAACCATTTAAAGACATTAATCACTAAAGACATTTGGTCTTCTCCCCTCCATCCACGTTGATACATATATATATATATATTAATTACTTAATTAATTAATAAGATATATATATATATAAATGCTGAAGTGGTTCAGTCACACTGGGGTCGGTCCTACCGGGTTCCGGTATGGAAAAAACACCGAAGACCTATTTCAGTAATATCGATGTCGCGATCTCATCGGGACATATCCCAATCTCATCGGGATTCATTTAGTTCTATTGCTCTCCATATACTGGATCTCTGTCCAAAACTATTTTACGAATTCTCCGAGTCACTCTTATGCGTGTGACCCATTAGGTCAGGGCTGGCCCTGGGCAGGGGCCAGCGGGGCACCCGCCCAGGGCCCACTATGAGAGGGGGCCCCAAGGCCCCCTCTCTAAACCAATGTTAAGTAATGACTTTTTTTTTGATTTACAACTTCCCAAGTTTGCTAACGAGTAACACCATAACGTTAATGTCATTTATGAGAGGGGCCCCACATCAAAGGCCCCACTCTAAACTCTAAGAAGTGACATAGCTAATGACTTTAACGTTAGCTTGCGTCACTTGAACAATTTACAACACACATTGCAAGACAACATCACAAACCTAATAATTGAGTAACATGCGGCCCATAATGATGCATTTATCATGTCCTTTTTCCTTTTGGAGTTATTAACACATTCAGTGCCAAAAAGGGGCCCTATTCTCAGCCCTTTTTTAGACTTCTTCAATACATCAAGTGGCTTAGAAATCTACATTTTCGATAGCCAAAAAAATAATAATTTTACCATCTTTATTTCGACATTACTGCCATTTTCCTAAGAACATTTAGAAATGAAAAAAAGACTGATATGTACTGAAAATGATATATTGCATAATATTAATCTTGATAATATTATTAATAATTTTACCTCAAAAAATGTACAAAAAAATTGTTTTTCATAAATCATGATCTTCTGTATATTTATTAGTGTAATTTTCTTAGTGTTTTGCAATCTAATATTGTTATTTGATTGTTGTTATTGCTATTTTGTTGTTACTGTTGTTATTTTTAGTTATTTTATTATTAATGATAGTTATAAGATATTATTAGTTGATATTATGATCATTTAATATTTGGTTGAGTATGTATACTTATAAATTGAGTCATTTATGTTTCATAAAACTTAAGTATACTATCGATTTATTATAGTCTTTTTTTATTTCGTCCGATTTCTTAGGGCCTTTTTTTTATTTCGCCCCGGGCCTATAAAATAATAGGAACGTCCCTGCCAGCTAGTTGAGTTGTACTTAAACTAGAAAGCTAACTTGACAATGTTAAATTCATCAATTGGCAAAATATATTTTGTGATCATTGCTTTGGACTCTAGCATGTATAGTTCGTCATCCTTAACAAGCTAACAGATTACGTTTATACTTAATTACGACGGGCAGAAAGATGACTTTTAATTAGAGGCATGGGATTGCTTTACGTAAAATCTGCTTAGATCATTGAGTTTTGATTAAGATTAACTCCTGCAACTTGGAGCTTCAATTAAGTAACAAATAGTAATGCCTCTCGTTGTAATGATGTAGAGTGGCGATTAAGTCTTACGCGTATCTCGATATAAACTTTTTATCCATTAGAATGATGCTCTGCGACTGCGACCCTAGATTAAGATTTCGAGCCACCCATAAGATGATTAATTAGTATAGAAAATGTATCTTAGGCTGATGGTTCTATTCATAAAGTAGAGAACTTGATGGGAATTTTATTGGGAGAGAATTAAAAAATCCAAGATTTGGAATAAAACTTCTGGTCGGGTCGGTCATTCTAGACTCGGGTCTAACCCTAAGATAGCATGTGGGCCGATCAGTCCATTCTCATGAGGTTGAGTCAAACACGACAGAGATGTTGAATTAAACACGTCAGGTATTTGCTATATAAGATCATTATCTCCTCACGATGTAGGTACGACTCTAATAATTCTGATATTCTCTGTTCATAGATCCAAAACCTACGACAAAGAGCTAACTTAGGCATCGGAGGGGCAAGTCGGCGATCAACCCCCGGCGTGCCTTTATTGTTCTTGCAGGTATCTCTTAATCTAAACTGATCGAGATCATGGATCCAAGCAACGGTGTCCAACTCCAACAGAATCAGACAGAACCAACTTTCGTAACATAAAAAATGATAAATTATGAAAATAAAACTCGAAAAGTAGGGATCAAGAGTTAATAAAAAAAAAAACAAAAAGGAAAGGGAAAAAGAAAGGATACAAGGAACAATATGGCACTTGCTTTCAACATCAAGCGGCAGCCTAAACACTTTTAGTTTTCATGCAAGGAGCACTGAGGGAGACGAAGACGAAGGAGGCAGACGAAGCAAGCTTAAGGCGTATTATTAGCATTTCAACTTGAATGATGGATCAAGCTTAGTGCATCGTAATCCATTTAGTCTATGCAAAGATAATTGGAACAAAACTGTATATTGTATCTGCAACAAAAAATTGGCAAATCTTTAAGGTAGTAGAGAAGAATTTAAAATCTAATAGAGCTTTTACACTTTTACTTCACAAAGTGCTGCAAATTCCACACACATGCATAATCATTTCAAGGGACGGCTCTTCCCTGTGGGACTTCAAACCTAACAAAACTACTACTTCCGTTGTTTCGGGATATGGATCCTCGGTTTGTGGACTCCTAATTGGGTGCAATTATATTTGGATTCCATAAGCTATCGCAAATTGTATAGTATGTTGCTTTGATTTGTCAATACAGCTACGTTCAGCGTCCGCTATTAAACCTGACAGAGACTTCGCAAGATACATGTAAGGGACAGTGACCATTTACAGAATCATTGCCACAAGACAAGATGATGAAAGGAAAAGTTTATAAGATGCTAACTAATCTGAGGACATTACCTTTTGCTCGTACCAAAAAGGAAGAAAGAAGTGAAAGATACTTCCTTAATACCTTGCACCTTTTGGTTAGTAAAAAGTTAAAATATTGGTTGAGCACTAAATCAATGAAAAAGAAATGCTTTACGATGCCATCTCAGCCTCAGTCTCGATGAGGCCCAGGTCAGGTCTGATTATTTCTTTTTCCTTGTTCATGCCAGTAAGATAGGATTTACCGTGATAAGCTCAGGGATCACAGTGGCTGTGAACGTAAGAAGCTGAATGAGGAAGGTGAACGATGGTTACGTATGAGACGGTTAATTGTAAATAGATTTATCAAATTTATTAGTTCCTTAATTAGTTAGCTACTTGTAACTAACTCTACCCAATCTCTACATAAATAGAACACTGAACTCAACAAGGGTAAGTGATTCATTTGAAATTATAATAATAGCGAGAAGGTATCGTTGGAATATAACTTTCAATTTCGATAGACACACCTGTGGGTGTGGCAGATCGATGGGCGGGGAATTGAAGGCCTGCCAATATTAGCTGTCATGATGAAGGGCTAGATAAGAAACAAAGATTTTTCTTAACCTTTCAATTCCAGAACCATAGAAAGAAAATGCATGGGACATAGATATATGCTGATTAGAAACGAAGCTAGCAGCCAACAGAAGGTACAAAAGTTGAGAAATTGAGCTGAGAGTGGTATAGCCAGGTTGGAGCACGAAAGATACAAACGGCCGCATTGATTAGAAATTCAAGATGGGTTTTGATAATCATGAGCAGAATCACAATGATTGGTGGATTTATTCAACTTTTAATTGCAGGTGGTCCCTTTATGCTTAAAGGACACCTTAGTGTTTGTGTTCCACTTGCGCATTTTGTCTAAGAGTCTCTGAAGAGTTTTTCTTGTTGTTCCATGATTTATCGTTTTATTTTATCCGTCTTAAACATTTATATGAATATAGTAATAGCTTCAAAGTGGCGAATAAGGAATCGTGGTGGGACTCATTATACTTTGAGCCATCCATTCTGATAAGTTCCTGACCGCATTACGTCTTCAGTTCATTAGCAGGAATTGAATATTTTGGTCAACAATATTAGTCGTCAGATTTCTGTAAAATGCGATTATATATTTTGTCTGTTTATTTGTCAATATGACTTAAAACGCTGCAGTTAATTAAGGTGTCATATGTTATTCCATTGAGCATATAATCATTTTGTAACAAAGAGTTCCAATTTGAAACTAGGCTCATGTTATTCACTGGTATTTTAGAGGTAAAATTTATGAGATTCCTCTGAGAGTCGGACCATTGTCAGAAATATTAGGAGAGTATAGAAACATATTATTCTTTTTGTAAATATTATCAGAGGTCTAATTAAAACATACGATCTATTTTTAATAATAAAAAAAAAACGTATTGAGAATGACCGTTTTAGCATCTTCTTGTCTTGTAAGCATCATACTAGCTTCTTTACGAAGAAAAGATGAGAAAGACTTAATTGTTATCAAAATATGAATATAGAGACTATAAACGGTTCAAGGTTTTAAACCGGCTAGCTGACTTCAATCGCGACATCGATCATTAACTAATTATATATGGAATAGCTGTCTGCTAGCATCAGCATGCTTAAATTATATATGATTTCTGGTTCGAACGAGCTTTCAGTTTCACCAGCTATTGGAGAAACTTTTCAAGATATATATATATATATGAACTGCCGTATTAGAAACTTGATACTTGTAAATTATCCGCCCGAAATACACTTGGGTCGGTCCCTGTTACTCGACAGCTGTAGATGCCTACGTAAGACATATGGTGAGGAATGACAATAGGCCGGGGGGACCATTACTACATATGGTAAAAACAAACTTAAAGGACGCCTATCTTACACTACTTCTCAGGTACATTTTCTCCCAAGACTTTGGCTTGTTCAATGAGATAACAAGAGGGGTTTGGTAAGAAAAAGGGACAAATCCCGAGATCACTACCTTAGTCTACTGGGTATATAGTCTGTGGCATCTTAATTAATTTGATAAATGAAACATTTAACTACTAGGATTTTATCTTGACAAACAGTTATCCACGTCGTTAAGTAGCTTCATATGGTTAGTTTATAGGGTAAGGGATTCGTATTTTTTCTTACAGAATAGCTGCATATATATAATTTCATGTCCGTAACATATCAGACTACGTATATAATTTATTTTAAAAACAAATAATAATTATAAAATTAAAATGCTAATTTTGTACGCCTGTGAGCTTAGGAGTTAGATAAGACTTCTTGATGCATGTACAATAATTACTCATTGCAAAAAGGAAACATGATATAATTAAAAGGTTGAGAGAATGTAATTGTTGGATGCTCTAGTTTTCTTAGAAATGAATGATGCTCTCTATATCTTGGCATCTTTTGGTCCCATTATTTTTGTTGATAGTGGAGGACTTGAACACCACCAACGAAATTTCACCCTTCTATTAGTCCAGTCTCTTTCTCTCTTTCTAAAAGTTAATATTATTACAATTATACTTCACTTACAAACAAGTTGTAGTATGTATATATTAACACATAAGCCGAGCAAAAGGGGTTGGTGGTCACTGGTCAGGGTAGGTAGTGGTTTCATGCGTAAATGAAAGCTTTAGGAAGAGACAAGCGAAGCACGTGTAGCATCAATGCGGAGGCTAACCGGCTACCGGAAAAACCCAAAAGAGACAATGATACGGGCAATGCCAGGGTGGAGAAATAAATAGGTTGTGGGTCCTCATTAGCTGTCGTTGTATGTTTATTGTTGACAGTTTTTCAGAAGTAAAAATTGGGGACGTATTTGCGTTATAATTCAGTAAAAGTGAACACTTTTTAGCGTAAGTTATATCTCAATCAAATTTTACTTTTTAGAGAGTTAGATTTATATTCACTTCCTCTTTTATACATATATATAATTTATGTTGTAATTAAAAACTTTAGAAATCAGTTCCTTAACCTTCTTCTTAAAATTTAATCTGGGAATAAGAAATTGACTTTACATCAATTCACGTAAAATTTACAATAAATAATACATATATATTAAATTGATTTACCTTAAAAGTGATATAGATGTGTCTATGTTATACTTAGGCGCACGAAAATATAAAATAATTAAAATATGACATAAATGTTCCTATGTGATATTTACGTAACAAATGTACATGTATTATAGAAATGTGATAAAGTAGATCTAATTTACCTGTATCAAATTGTGAAATAGGTGCACCAAAAATTGGACATTGTTTAGTTGCACGAGAACATGATTTCTCTTAAATTGTAATACTTAAGGGAATTCTTTAGTAATAGACTTCAAAAAAAGGAGTGCAGACTATTTCCTACTTGTAATTTTAACAAACCAATGTTAATTTCAGCAAACTAATATTAAAAGGGGTAGTTGTTACCTTTCTTTTATGTTCAATATCAACATCTTTTTAACGAAGAGCATACTAGTTGGTTGTTTCAATATATATTACTTAATGTGTATATATAATTCTTGGAACTATATATCTCACTAGTAAAGTTTCTTTGGATATGCTACGTTAAGAATTTGTGAATAATACTAGGAAAAAATAAGATTATCGCTGTTTAAATGACAAAATCACCATCATTAACACCAAACAACAGTTCTTCTTGCTCAGGTATTATAAGAATTGACTATTTTTCATATAGTTATATATTAACTCAAAATTGAATATTTCAATTGTACACATTAATTTTTTTGTGATATTTTACATAAAATTTTAAAAAAACTAAAATACACTTGATCTATTATTTATTGGTCGGATGCTTATGATACTTACATATATATAATATAAAAAATGGTACTTAATATTACCTATTACTAGTATTATAATATACCAAAACTAAATTTGATATCGATCGTAAAATTGAAATGAATTGTGTTTAGTAGGGATGATAATAGGCTGAGTTGGGCTTACCATGAGCAATCAACTTTTGGCCTGATGGGTTAGAAGTGGGCCGGGCTAGCCCAACCCGATTTATCATTTAAAAAAATAAAAAAAATGACGTCATTTTGTCACTTTTGATCAAACCAAGCAATACCAACCAGTGACCTAGTCCGTGAGCTGGTCAATCCAAGCTTGGACTTGTCGGATTGCCATCCTTAATGTTTAGGGTTTACATAGTGTTAAGTAGTAAAGTAAGGTACAATGGAGGGCCATGATTGCACAACCTTCTCACTTTTAGAGACCTCCAAAAAAGTTACGAGACTTAAAATTTCATGCTTTTATGTCTTGTTTGGTAATCAACAGATTGTATTAACTGTTAGCTGATTCTATCAGCGGTTAACTGATGGCAGATTATATCAGCTAATTTGATCAGCAAATAACTTCAGTTGTTTATTAGGAATATTTGGTAAAATCAAATGTTTAATATTAGTTGTTTATGTGTAAAATAACTTATGAGGACATAATTTAAAATAATTTATCAGAGCACAAATATTATATCTTAGTACTTTATTGAATATTCTTGTAAAAATTTAGATTTTCAATTCTAATAATTAGGGATGCAATCAAGTAAAAAAAGTAAATTTATTATTCATACAAATTTCTTATTTGTTAAGTAATTTATTTAAATTATATAAATTCTAATTATTGTGTACATCTAAAAAATATAAAATAAGATACACCAATATATTTTAGAAATAATGAACGTTGAATGCTCTGATATTTGTTAGTAAACTAATAGAAAATGAGAGAGTCCAAGAGTACAAGAACTAATACCTCCCTTTATACGTGAAGGAGTGGAATAGAATAGAATTAAACATCCAAGCACCAAGTTTTCTTTTATTGCTTTTTACTCATGCTACAAAATATTCAAAGTTTTTGTTATCAGATCGATACCTCTTCGTATTTTTAGAGCTTACTCATTCCATATAATAGAGACCTACTTCACAAAATGTAATCTTTGAAGTAAGCTTTTAAGCTTTTGGTGATCTATTCAATTCTAGTGAAATCACAATTGTCAAACTAACAAATTTTTGTTAGTTGATTGGGTAAAATGCTCCTTTTTGGAGCTTTTTTATTTTCAGATTCCAGCTATTAACCAAACAAAATACCCTCAAAAAGCTAATATAAGAGTGCTTAGTGTGGTGAGGGGCATTTGAACAAGCAGATCCCTAACGTGCAATCCCTTAGGAGGAATAACTGTGCTTCCTAACATTGTAGACTTGTGGTATAACTTTTATTCTTAATGAAACTCCCCTTCCTTTCTTAAGATATGCTAGGGGAAATGATACACTGCTTCCCACTGTGGTCCAACTCATTCCTTGTGAAGCGACGGACTCACTCATGTCTCATAATATACATATACCTGGCTTCACCTCAAGATAAGGGATCCATTGATCCACTTGTAGGGTCCCTATCAGTCTGCTTGTCATACATAAAGGTTAAAGGGAAGCTCGTATTCGAGTGAGGGTAAGTTTTGTTCTACTACAAAACATCTACCTACAGGCCTGCGTTAAAATTGTTGGTAGAGTTCTTCATAGGAGAAAAACTCCATCGTTATTTGTAGGTCTAATTATTAGTCCAAAAAGTTTTTTAAAAAAAGACTTTTATTGAAGAATATGTTTTAGGCCCACCAACCTAACAAAAGCCCAAAATCTGGAAGCCTCCGAATTAATGGAGCATCAGAAACATTAATTTTGATGTAAACAAAAAAAAAAAAAAAATGAAGAAAGAAAAAGAGGACCCAGGGCTGGTACGCATGCATATGTGCTTCTCATCATTAACCTCCCTAATTAATGTATTAGTTTAATTCTTTAACGATCATGCTCGGTTACTATTCTGAAAGTTCATCTTTTCTGGATACTGAATTTCGATTTACTTACAGATCCAAAACAAGTGCTCATTTGGGAAATATGATTGATTTAGAATGACAGACTGCGCTTGATGCAATGCGAGGAGGACTGCAATTCAGCTATCACTGCTACACCGTTATGGATTCATGAAATTGTCAAATTGATTTCACCTGATTTTAAGAAGTGGGAAACTGTCATTCAATATACCATACTAAAATTTTTATTCATTAAATGCATTGTTCCGTAATTCTTGGAGATTCGACCGTCACAAACTCCAATCGCGTTATGGATTCTTTGGGGAGGAACTTTTGGTGTTCAAAGAATCGGCATCATTCGACCAGTGAATCATTAAAAAATCTTGTGAGATAATTCTAATTTAGTTCATATATATGACACTCACGTTGCGTTTAGTTACTGTCTCCTATATGTAGAGACAAAAAGAGACAAAAATTTGGAGACAGAACAGAACAAATATTGGAGATAGTGAGGTGTTTGGTTGTGATAGACAAAACAGATAAAACTGTCTCCATCTCGAGGATAGAAATGTGTTTAGTTGTAGTTGACAGAACATAAAAATATTGTCAATAACTAAAATATCCCTGCAATATAATATGATTGAAAATATATAATTAATTGATTATTTTAAAACGAATGATTTGTATTAATAAAAAAGTTAACAAATAATAATAATAACAATAACAATAATAAATTAATTTTGTATAATAATAATAATAATAATAATGATGATGATGATGATAGAAGAAGAAGAGGAAGAAAATTAATAATAATAAGGAGTTTAATAATCACAATAATAATAAGAAAATTAATTATGAATAATAATGATAATAAAATAATAATAAGAAAAATTAATTTGGATAATAATAATAACAACAACAACAACAATAATAATAATAATTACAAAATTTATAATAATAATTAATAATAACAGCAATAGTAATTAATAATAATAATAATTAAAAAATTTATATTAATAATAATAAGATAATTAATTTCGTATAATAAAATTAATAATAAAATAATATTAATAATAAAAAGAATAATAATAAGTAAAAAAAATTATAACCATAATAAATAATAATAATAATAATAACAATAATAATAATAATAATAATTATTATTATTATTACAATTTTTATAATAATAATAACAATAATTAATAACAAT
>JANJEY010000005.1:60712100-60733807 GCA_024703695.1 Erythroxylum cataractarum
AATTTAATGTACCAAGAGTTTGTAGCAATACTGATTGATGTATTGGTCAACCAATGTATCATATTAGTCGACCAATATTTGTACTGATCGACTAGTATTCCATCGACTAGTGAATCTAGTACTACAAATATATATTGGTCGATCAGTATGCTATATTCGTTGACCAGTGCATCAGATATAGTCATTGTAACGGTTAGTTCTTGAATCCAATAGCATTTTGGGTTCCAAAATACTATAACTAGGTTTTATCTAATTAGTTTTAGAGTCAAGGAAGTGTTGGGTGTTGTATTCACACATTTCAAAGAGTTTTTGTAATCATTCGAGCATCATTGTGTCACATTTGTGTGAGTAAGCTATTTTGGAGTTATCAAGTGAATAAGTGAGATATTTATAAGTTGTAATAATTTGTTGGGGTGTTGAATATTATACTTAGGGGTGATCCAAGTGACACTGAGGTTCTTCTTCACCTTGGAGGAAGATTGTAGGAAAGATTCATCTTATTGTGAAAACTTGTACAAAGATTGTTCTTTGCCTTAAAAGAAGAATTATAGCGAAATTTCAAGGAGAGTCTTGAGAGTGGACGTAGACAAGGGTTGTTTGTCAAACCATTATAATCAGTTTGCACTATTTCTTCCTATCATTTTTAATTTATTGCTTAATTATTTGATTAGTTTGTATTAATCAATTTTGTCATCATTGTTCGTACTAATTATTATTAGTTGAGTACATTGATTAGAAAAGTTGTTAAATTTTGTAAACACCTAATTCACTCCCTCCCCTTTTAGGTGTTATAAGAGACTAACACTAATTATAAAATTAAAACTCACTAGATAATTAAAGCATTCCTAAAATCTCCTCGCTAGATTATGATCACTCTATAAAGTTCTTAGGGGAGCATTTAATCCACAACAGCAAGCCACATTCTACGCATTTGAACTTAATGTTGTATTAATAAATGATGGGGATTTTTCAGATTTAGGAGTTATTACAACAATTATCGCGCTGATGACATATATAACTGAAAAATCGAAGGGGTTAAATAGTTTCACAAACTTTTCGATTTGTTCCTAGCAAACAAATAAAATCAAAAAAATTAAGAGAACCAAAAATAAATCAACACTAGAAATTTGATAAAGCAGTTCGGCACACCTTGCCTACGTCTACGGGGCCCTCACCCAACTTAATCACTTTCATTGAAGTACAATAGTTTTACAGAAGGCTTTACTGAGTCGACACCACTCAACCCTTAGCACTATCTCCCAACCTCACTTCCAGTGAAAGAATTCACACCCAATAGTACGACCGCCTCGTACTAACCTCAACAGAGGATTTTCTCAACAGTATTTAATAATAAAGATAAATAAACGAACAACTCAAGTGATTAAAATAATAAAGAGCGAAAACTAGAATACACTTGAGATAGACAAGAACAACTTCCCGATAAGTTTCGCTCCACTGAAATAGATCTAGAAGTTGTCGCAACAGTAATGGGCCAATCACGACAACACATCAAACGCAGCATAAAACCATTCAGCCCAAGTGATGTAAACCACAGAAATTCCAGCACAAAGATAACCAAGTGATTCCCACAATTCCTTCAGCTATATATATATGGAGACATGCTCAATTAACACCTTTGCAAGACACTCACGCATACACAAAAAATTCCAGCAACACCTTTTTCTCTTATCCCTCAAAGCCATCAACCCAAAAACCAACGTGAGCTATAATTTTCAAGTGAGTCATTAATACCCACTAAACCTCCACCAAGTTTTCTCACGCACACACATCAAAAAGATAACATAAGACTAATTCAAGATGTGTTATTCAGCTCAAAGTCCTCATATGCGCAGCCAGCCAAATACTCTTCAACGTGACCAACACCCTCAACAACAAAAGGCTGCAGATCTTTATTAGGTTTTCATCCTTATCATATATATATCTTGACTCCTTTTTCAAATCAAGAACCCAATTCTAAAGCAAAATTTCCAGCATATAATTTCGAATTTAAGTCAAATCTTCAAGATATATCCCATATCCAAAAATACCAAAAATACAAATGGGATTTATTTAAAATAAATCCTAACACAAAATATGCCAGCAATACCAGATGGATGTAAGCAATGTTCATTTGCGAGAAGATTGAAACGCAACATCCAAGGAGCAGCGCACATTGAGTAAAACGAAAACAACAAGGAAGAAAATGCAAGGCAGACGAGGAGCATGAGGAGAAAAGTACATAGAGCTAGCATGAGGCGTGAATAGTGGGAGGTGGATTGAAAACCCTCAAATAAAAATTGTCACTTCAAACTACAACGTAGGAGGGAGAAGAACAGACAGGGGCTGCAGAAGAGAGTGCTAACTGGACCATCATCTTTAATTGTCCCATCGTGAATAGTGAAGAGTAGAGAGGGTTGCGTAATAAGGCAATGAAGGAGAAACGAAGGGGTCTTCGGTGGGGCTACAATGTAGGGGCTGAAGCATTTTTCGGAAAAGACCCATGAAGGGCTAGACATCCCGACGCCAGTTCGGAGCAATATCGACACCAGTTAAGTATTTTTTAATTATTTTATTGTTTCTTCCTCTCATTAGAAATTGATTGTGCTATTCTATGTTAATTGATTTGGGTATTGTGTATGGATAATTGGATTTTTGTTATTGTTCGACTATTTGTGCATGAACCCATTGGGTATTGTGAAAAAGGTGATTTTAATGCATTCATTGAATCGTTTAACTGAAAACTCATTGCTATAATTTCGATATAAGTCATTATTGTTATGTTGAAATTCATGTGTAGTGACTAATGATTCGTAATCATTAGGGATAACATGACCTAGGTTAAATGAAGCATTGTATGTGGTTATTGCCTTGATTAATCGATTTTCTTAATTCGTAATGCTACTGCCTAATTAAATCCATAGATCGTATCCTAGGTTATTCAGTGGTTAGGTTTATTAACGATTGTATCTTGATTAAAACTTTGATTAATTATTAACCTATGATTAATAGTTGCTATGAGAGGTTTGAGAACAACAAATTAATGAAATATGTTCAATTAGGGTGTAGGCCGAGATTGAACTAAAGAACCAGGTCCCTACTGAATTCTCCACTTTTATCATTTTTTCACATGTTTTCTCTAATTTTTTATTAGTTAGTTTCATTTTATTCTCTTCTTTCAAAAAATCCAAACCCTCCCCACCACCCCCCCCCTAAAAAAAAAACCTAAACACTAGTTACTTTCATTTCATAAACTTTGCACACACTCTTTATGGGATCGACCTAGACTCACTACTACTATAGTAGTAGTCTAGTTATTTTATTTTGACTAGCGTTACGATGCGGGATCAATTATGCAAGCTTCTTCAATAAGATGTCTCCTTTGAGTTCGACGAGAGGTGTAAGGAAGCATTCAACAAACTTAAGGAGCTTCTGACATCTCCACTGGTGATTTAACTTCCAGATTGAAATCTCCCTTTTGAGATCATGTGTGATGTGAACGATTATGCAATGGGGGCAATTCTAGGACAAAGAGTGAGAAAAGCTTTGCATGTCATTTACTATGCTTCAAAGACTTGGAGCCCAAATCAATTGAATTATTCCACTACAGAAAAATAATTGTTATATGTGGTTTTTACTTTGGAAAACTTTCGATCGTATTTGCTTGGTGCTAAAGTGATTATTTATTCTGACCATGCAGCTTTATGATACTTGCTCACACAGAAAGAAGCAAAACCGAGGCTGATCAGATCAATTCTCCTCCTTTAAGAATTCGACTTGGAGATCAGAGATAAGAAAGGGTAGAAAATGTGGTGGCGGACTATCTCAGCCATTTGATAAAGGAAGAAGATAATATCCCTCTATGAGAAAACTTTCCAGATGAGCAATTATTTTTTGTCGATGCGACACTACCATGATATACATACATTGTCAATTTTTGGGTAACTAATGAATTACCTGTTGGTTTCACAAAGGGATCAAAAGGATAAGCTACGTACGGAGTAAAGTGAAGCATTATGTATATGCTGGATTGAAAAACAATAGCATATTAGATTTGGCTTAATGGTAGATTATATCGACTCCTTGCTACAACTTTGGCTTCTCGCTTTTGTATCCTCTTCTTGTTAATGTATTCTCTCCTCGCTATTGTATCCGCGACCAATCCGATCTACCACTTGTTCTCCTTGAACAACTTGGTTAACAGGATCCTTTGGTAGGAAAGGAGAAGAAATATTGAAGAGGTTTAACTTTTATGATTAACTAGTTGAAAACCGAAATGAGACAATTTCATTACAAGTTTTGACTAGCTTATGAAAGAGAGGAGAGAGTAAGTCAAAAAAAGCAATACCTTCTTCTCTTTTCTTCAAAAAAAAAAATACCTTTAAATATATCATTATCTTTGTTAGATTAGATAATATAAAGATATTTAGTATTGGTAATTGTAAACATATACTTTAGAAATAATATTACCTTTTTTTCCAGCCCCTTTTAAGTATCTTAATATTTGGTTTGTTGCATCTACGTGTTCTTCACTTGCTACATGCATGAACTAACTTAAAAAAATAATAATAGGGGCTATATTTATTATTACCTTTTTTTCCAGACATTTAGATTTTATATGGAAACTTTGCTTAAAGATTAATCACAAAGCAACCCTTGGTCGGTTAACATATATATCTTCATCGGAGAATCAAATACCAAGTCTCCATTTTTAAGTTGAAAAGGCGTCAAACAATAAAATGTTGCCACTTGCCTTTGAATAATTGTCCAGTTGTTTAATTTCTAGGCTCAGAACACTTGCGATGGACAAAATTATATAATTCATTGCTAATCAAAGGTAACATGCATCACGTGAGATGGTACGACGCCTACATGTATGCTTCCCTTCCCCTGTTCTATAAATATGGAGTTCGCTTGCCTCTCATCCCATAACACTATATAGACAAATGAAAGATATGGCAACAACAACGGTGGCTACGAACGGTGGGAAAGGAAACTACAGCTACGCTAATAATTCCTACTTTCAGGTACACACACACATATATACAAGTACTACTGATGTTTACGTATATATATATATATATATCATCTGATGGGTGTAATTGATTTGTTGGTATGGTACTTATTCTTTCCTCATTAAGTGTTGCCGGTAAAGTTTATGGCTTCGGCTTTCTTTTTCTTTTCTTTCTTTTTTCCGACGTCTTCTCCCCTGCCTTATGTTGGATGATGCTGGGGCTTGAAGATGGAGAGGAGTTTGTTCTCCAGGTAAATGACATTAATTGTTTCAATGGACCATTAGTTATCTGACAAGCTCAACAATGATGATCGTCTGCTCAGGGTTTTTATCATACAAAACCAAATACTGAGAACAAGAATAGTTGATTAAATTCACAAATCATCGGATATTCATCAACTTTTAAACTTTCAAATTTGTCGATTAATCAGACATCTTTTTTTAAAATTTCAAATCTGAATGCAGTTTTCATAAAGTGCTAGCTATTTGTTTACGAAGATGATTCGTCGTTAATTTTTGTATTTGTTTACGAAGAGATGATTCGTCGTTAATTTTGGTCCACAAAGATTCCATAGCTACGGGCTAGGCAATAGGCAGCATGCATAAACCTAGTAGCCCCACCATGCCTCCATTTGTTTATCTCTGCTATCAAGCTTCTTTCCAGATAATATATTCCCCCCAAGTCAAATCCAAAAAACGTAGATGATATAGAGCAGTGCTTCCCGCGAAAACTATGCTGGACTGGAATTTTTAAATGCAACATTTGTGGCTGGGCCACTTATTTTTGAAGTTTAAAGCTAATTGACTACATGAGCTAGGCATATATATATACTCCATTTTGGTCAAAAACAAAAAGGGATCTATGCTCCACTATGTCATTAAATAAATTCTTGATCTGGATATGTCCTAAACAGTAAAACTTCTTTAAATTGATACTTTATAAATTATTAAACTCTTTAAGATAATATTTTTTTCCGGTCCCGACTTAGACCAGTTAAAAATTTAACAAATTTAGATAAGATAATAAGATAATATATTTTTAAAATACCCCTATGTAAATATAGGACCCCATTAATATCATAAATTAATAATTATATAAACTTACACGATCTTAGTACTGGAAAAACCACTCATAAGCAACCATCTCTATATCTGAAAATTTTGTTGGTTTGTATTGTTTGATATCCCTTCATTTTTCTAGGTTGGCCGAAAGATATTCAGCCGATCGTTTGAGTGTGTTTGAGATTATACCTTGACTAACTTTCAAATGAAATTTTACTTCAAGCTACAACTACAAATCTTTTTTAGTGCATGCAGAATGATCTCTCTTGTACTCACATAATTCTTTGCGTATTTGATCCGTAATTGTTGATTTCGTAACACCTTGTTGGGTGTAGTTTCAAGAAACTTTTTATTTTATTTATAAAGTATTTTCTATCTCCATCATACGTACATATGTACATTGACTATTTTTAGTAAAAATACAATGAATAATACTTAATTATTAAGAAATAATGAACATTATTTATTAGTTTTCATTAATATTATGTACAATAAATCTATGTTTTAGATTCATTCAATTAATATGAAACATGAATTTTTCTAAGATACAATATTTTTTTGATGTAATCCAAATTTAACTTCAATCAATTGGAAAAATCTCTTTCAATTAATAAATATTAATTTATCAATTAATTAATCTCTCTATAAAATAATAAATATCATGATCTCAATAATATTAATTTATAGAAATTTTATTGTTAAGTTATATATTTATGGTTTAAGCCAAAAAGAAACGGATGATAAGCTTCTACGAAAAACTAGTTTTCCATTAAAATGTATATATTTCCTGTCTTCTTAGGCTCGTGATAAATAGACGTTATGAATGCTTGCATGCCTAATTGCTGTAGCTTTGATGCCCTTAATAGTAAAATGTAGGCTTAAGATTAACTGAACTCCTTTTGGTTAATTTCCTTTTTCGGTTTTAGTAGGTAATATGCGTTAGCAATCAATATCAACTTCCCCACCATCCCCCAGGAGGCCTGAACTTGATCCTGCTCATAGAAAAACTTAAGCTAAACCATGATAGTTTGATTAACTAGATTTAATATTTAAATGATACTTGCAACTTAATTAATATCCGTCACCTGAAATTTACAGAAACTTGCAGCTGATCTTGTTAACGATAGCATCAATGAAGTCATTATGGAGAAGTTGGATGTAAAGTCCCTCTCTTCTACTTCCAACACAATTTGCATTTCAGATTTTGGATGCGCAGTCGGACCTAACACATTCTTTGCCATGCAAAACATGGTGGATACAATCGAGAAGAAATTTCACATCCAGAGCCCTGATTCTTCGGTGCCAAAGTTCTTTGTCTTCTTTAACGACACGGTCTCCAATGATTTTAACACCCTCTTCACGTCTCTTCCTGTGGAAAGGAGTTATTTTGCGGCTGGTGTTCCAGGGTCTTTTCATGGTCGATTATTTCCTAATTGTTCTCTTCAATTTGCTTATTCCTCTATAGCACTTCACTGGCTCTCAACAGTACCCGAAGAGCTCCTAGACCACAATTCCCCAGCATGGAACAAGGGAAGAATTCACTATTCAGGTGCTCCAGATTGCGTATTAAATGCATATGCATGTCAATTTGCCCGCGACATGGAAAATTTTCTGGACTCTAGGGCTAAAGAGATTGTGGTAGGAGGGATGATGGCGATAATAATGCCCGGTTTTCCGCTTGGAATGCCTTTTCCTCGGTCTCCGGATGGCCTGATGTATGACTGTATGGCAACGATCTTCATGGAAATGGCCCAAGAGGTTAGTCAATGTTAAGCCATCATTTTCCTGGTAAGAAAGGCTTTTGGGTAATATGAATTACAATTTTGCTTCAATAGAACTTGTGGGTCTCGGTCAACGTTTTAAATATTGAACTGTTTGTGCTATATGCAGTGATTGTCGCCAACGTAGGAAACATTACTAGCCTCGACACTTTTCTTTTTTTCTTTTAGCATGAATTGGCAGTCACTACTTTTTAACACAAATTAAAATTTTGAAATACATATGAACTAAAGATTAGATGCATTCTAGTTAAATGATACATAGTCCGTTAACAACTCAAAGTCATGCTATATTATAGATCTTAATAGTCATTTTTAAGTCTTAAAACCTAAAAAGTTTACACTTAATGCTTGAAGTCACTTCCAACTATTTAAACCACCCTTGAAAACCTCAAGCAGTCTCATCATATACGATAACAATAACATCCATGATTAGGAATATAAAATGCATTTTAAATCCTTAGCTAGTTACTATCAAAATAACCAAATACAGTTTTAGTCATTTGCAGGTTAATTAAAATCGAGATGGAAACCAACAGAAAACTGTACACGAATATATCTTAAATCAAGAAGTATTCTATTACTTAAATTCATCGTATTCTTCTTTCTTCTTTCTACAATTTTGTAGGGGCTAATTGGTGAAGACCAAGTTCACAACTTCAACTTACCTATATATTCTGCCTCTCCAGAGGAGATAGAAAGGGCTGTGGAGAAAAATGGTTGCTTTAGCATTGAGATGAACGAGTTGAGGAACCCAACATCGTCATTGCAAGGCCCGATCTCCGCTTTTATATCGGAATGGACGTTGCATGTGAGGGCGGCATTTGAAGGAATGTTCATTAAACACTTCAAAAGTGAAGCCGTCAACGACATGTTTGATCGGTTGATTGTTAAGCTCACTGAACTCTCCGACCAGCTGGACTCAAGTTACGTAGAAAAGATTCAATTGTTGGTTGTTTTAAAGCGCAAATGATCGCCCTCCCATCATCAGACATTGCCTTGTTGGAAGTCATTTATCTTTTCTGAGTTGGACGCCGTTTGATATCTTTATCTATGTTCTCTGTTTGATGTCTTTAATTTTTTCAGTCACTTTCTTGAGTTAAAAAATTCCAAGATTGCTTCGCTTGCCAAGTCTTTAATGAGATTCTACATTTTTTTGAAAGAAATTGACATTTAAGCCATGTGGATTAGGAGCCTCATACAGGTTCATGGAAAAGATGGCTTCTCTATTCTCTAAAATTGTGAAAGGACTAATCAAGAATTTTGTATCCTATAATGAGATTGGGTTGTCAATAAAATATTTCAAGAAAGAGATGGAGGAAATACATCTAATTTTGGTCCTAATATTGAGGAAAAATAAGATACTGCTTCAATCCTGATCTCTTAATCTATTTCCAATAAAGAGCCATTTTGGACATTATTGGCTAATATTTGGTTTGAGTTTTTCCTATAGAGCAGTGAGTTGTGAAAAAAGCTTGAATTATAGTCTCCTTCCTTTATAATCAAGGGTAAGCTATTTTCGATTGCAATATTGTAATTTCTCAAAGCAATCTTATATTAGGGATGACAATTGTACCCGAACCTGATGGGTACCCGATAAAATTACCCGAACGAGGGCGGGTATGAGGAGCAAATTTTTACCCGTGAGGCGGGTCTGGGGGGTTAGCAAAAATATCTGTCGGGTATCGGGGCGGGTATGAGGATACCACCCCCATACCCATTTACCCGTTATATAGTAATTACAATTTTGCCATTATATTTATATACATACAAACCTAGCAATTAAATAAAGATAAACTTATTTAAATTCAGTATGTATATATAAATGTAGCATGAAAATTTAA
The DNA here is from genome assembly GCA_024703695.1 of Erythroxylum cataractarum. Classification (NCBI taxonomy): domain Eukaryota; kingdom Viridiplantae; phylum Streptophyta; class Magnoliopsida; order Malpighiales; family Erythroxylaceae; genus Erythroxylum; species Erythroxylum cataractarum. Next base: position 60,721,796 of record JANJEY010000005.1, read on the forward strand.
AAAAAAATAGTCCATTCATATTAAATAAGCTTATCTTAAAAAAAAAATAGGCAGGTAAACGGGTACCCGATAGGGGTCAAACCCCCAACAGGTACAGGTATGGGGGGTGCCAAAAAATCCCTGACGAGGATGGGGGCGGGTATGGGGGTGAGGGCGAGTTCATGAGGCGGGTACGGGGGATGACATACCCGCACCATACCTGCCCCGTTGTCATCCCTAAAAATGAGTTAAGACAGCAAGCAAACACTGCGAAACAGAAAATTAATGTTTCCTGTCATCTGTCTCCGTTGGTGGAGAGATTAACCAAACACAGTGTTAAGTCGACTTGATCAGCTATGAGATTAACCAAACACAGTGTTAAGTCGACTTGATCAGCTAGAGCACATAAAAATTATTCAGTTTTTAGAGAAATTTTGATTTTCAAATATTATCATCGTACCACTGTTCATAAAAAAGATATGTGGTTTTTATCAACTAGTTTTCAAGCTATAATAGTATAGATAATTCCATTTATCATAATTAGACTACTTGTTCCATTCCTTAACAAATATGCATTCAAACTCTTACATATTTGGACTCTTGGTTTTCTATGTTTTTTCACTAATAATAATTGCATATTAGATAAAATTAAAGATAAATTATTTTTAATTAAATAAATTCATTTTAATATCTTATATAATATTTATTAATAAATTATTTTATTTTATTAAAATAAATACTTTAAAATTTAAAATTTTATTTTAATATATTTTAATTACTGAATCAAATTCTATTTGAGATTTATTTATTTTGAAAATATTTTAAATTTAATTATATTTATTAACAATTATTAAATGTAATTTATTTTATTTAATTTCAAAAATTAAATAAAATAATTAAGTAAAATAAAATATTTAATAATTTTAATAAATAATTTAATTAATTTAATATAAATTATTCATAATTCTGATTAAAAATTAATATATTTAATAATTAAATAATATATATTTAGTTAATAGTAAATCAAGTTATGAAAAATAGAAGTAAAAAATAAAAATTACCTTTATGATTTTTATAATTTTTAAAATAGGAAGAAACCAAATTATAAAGAAACATTTTTTAATTGAATTTGAAAAAAATAAAACTAAAAGTAAACGTAGAAACAACGTGTTTTCTAATTAAAATGAATAGTTGAATTTGCAATATTTGTTGGCTAAAGTTTAGCAGACAATGTAGGAAAGAAAAAAAAAATCCACTAAGTAACTCTGGTTTGTTACCTCCTCTGTCATGTCAATATTTCATATACGCCTTTTATCATTATTTATATGCATAACCCGGTGAGATTGATACTACGCTTCGAAGAGAACAGACATGGAATAGTTGTACCGTACGAACAAAACTGAGTCGTTTTTTTTTTAATCAAATCGAAAATTAAGTGATTGGTAGTGATAGTGGCAAGAGAGATTCATCTTTTAGAAACTGACATGATATATCTATATTGCGTTAGGCCATGGACATCCACTTGTTCTCGGCAGTTCTGCTGAAGATGCAAAGTTATAACTTAGTCATCGACGTCTATTTTCTTCAGCAGTTCCAACTGCTTCGGATGCATTTGACACCAAGTGATAGTGACACTGACCGTTGTTTGGTTGGTCAGATCTAAGTCGTGGAATATAGCTTCGATCCTCCAAGGTAGTCGCCGTTGCCCGCACGAATAATGTAAGATTTATAATACTGGCGACGAATAAACTCCTTCTACTTGGTTTACGTATAACCACAATAGTCATTCATAAAAAGAAAAACATAAGAGCACCAACCAGGGCATGGACTTGATCCATTAAAAGGAAGAAACACTCAATCGAGCATCTATTTCTTCTTTCATTGATTACGAAACTCAGAAACACAAGGAACCAAAATAGTTGCACCGGGCTCATAAATGACCTTAAGCCATTAATTTTCTTCATCCACACAGCACAAGAACATGAGAAAATCCTGAATCTGTCTTCATAATTACATTACCACTGGTTATTCATCTGTTTTACTACTGCAATTGCATTATTTTCCTACCCCAATAAACTACTTATTGATCGAGCTTTGACAATACCGACCTTCTTCTTCCTCTTCTTTGAAGTCATCATTTCATTTCTCTCTTCTACCTGATCTTCTTCTATATCCTTCACAATTTGCTTATCTGCAGATATCTGATTCCCTTCTTTTTCCTGCAGTAGACTGAATAATTGTTTTGAGTGGTCAACTTGGGACTTCTTATCCTTCTTCAGTGCAGTAGTGCTACTACTACCGATGGATTGGCTTCGAACGCTGTTCATACTTCTAAGCCTTCCTTTGCCTAAGTGATGTTCACAGAGAGAATATCCAACAAGGGTTTGTTGACAACACCTCCATCCTCTCCCATTAACACGACTGCACCGTGATCCCTCCATTAATGCACCACCTCTACTCTTCCTTTTCGCACTGCCATCAGATCTTTTTTTGATTTCCTTGTTACCTAATTCTTCCTCGATACCGTTTTGTTGCATACATTTCTTGTTCATTTTCTTATCTTCTTCCCCCGTCGTTTCTTCGTTTGATGACCTCCTCTCAGAGCTCCCTCTTCTCTTCTTTAGTGGAAACGCTTTTGTCTCTCCCTCGAACCATCTACTAATTCCTGTATGTAATGCAAACCAACAACAGGGATACCAATAATATATGACTATGGTGGAGTTGATTTCCCACGGATTTTCAACCATGCTTCGAATGCAAAACATGTATACCTTGACGAGATGATGAACTTGATTGATGAAGAACCTCGTTTTCCATTATTGCACCCGGGATTCTCCCATTATGTATATTCCTTTACACAAACGAGGCCAGAAGACCCACGAGCCATTTAATAGCAAACCAGATAGACCAAGTAAATAAACAAGCTTAAAAAAAGAAGACAGAAGCAACTGAATGGGGTATGGTTCCCAGGAATCCATTGAAAAGTGCACCCGCATGCGCATGATTAGTTAGCCAAAATGGAGGAATACAAAGCCATACTAGATTGGGAAGGTATGGTGGCTAGCCAAAGTTTGATCATATAAAAACACATGCACAGTATTTTCCCACTAACTGTTATTATAAATGGTTAAGAAATAAAAATTGGCAACGGTCTTCCTCTTTTCACCAGTTTCACTAAAAGATTTGATGAAACAAGAGAAGAGAGGTAATTTATTAACCTTTTTCATTTGTAATTTTTTGAAGTCTGACCTGGTATCATAATCCTTCTCGTGCTCTTCCACTTGCTGCTTCTTGCCTCGTAAGGAAGCCTGCAATTAATACAACATACTGTTCTCAATCATAGTGTAACTCTTGGTCCTGGTGGGTGCAAAACAAATCAACCATACAGTACAAAATAGATCGCAAGTTTGAGTCGCATTGGCAAGTGCAACTTCCACGAATTAAGAATCACACGGATTTCATCTACCCACTAACAAGATTAACAAGAGTTGAAGTAGTAGTTTCCCTCACCAACCAGACCATCACTGATTCACCGCTCACCTACCTGGGTGTTGCTTCCAAAGCAGCCGCCGATCGGTTGATCGGATGGATGGGGATCAAAACAGACAGCTTTCTCATCTTCTTCAGCCGGAACTCGAAGTGGGTTTTCACTAAGATGGAGTTGCACCACCGGGAAGCTGTTCAACTGGGGATCTGAGAGTGGTATTGGTGAAAGAGAAGAGAGAGGAAGAGGAACTTTTCTGTTTCTGATCCTCATGGCTTTACAAAGATAAGATTCTAAGTCTTAAAAGGAGTTAGATTTGAGGGAGCAAAGCAAACGGATCCTTAGCAAGAATTGATGATTCTTCCCCAAAGCTAGATTTATGTCCTCTCTTGGAAAAAGAAAGACAGGAAGAGGAAGACAGGAGGAGAAAGAGAGTAAGTGCAAGAAAGAGCCCAAAAAACTACAACAAACAAATAACATCAAGACCAAGAAACAAAATTTTATGGTTTAATAAAACAACAAAACACAATAAGATGAATGTAATTAATTTTCACTCCCTAGCTTCTATTCGTTGCACCACACAAAGGTGGGGAATAGGAATAGTATAGTAATAATGCTTGTATGGGTGAGAGAGGCTTGCACGTATGCAGAGACAGAGGGCACGTGTGGGTTGATGGGCTAAGCAAGTAGCCGGTGACAGAAAGGGGAATATTGGAAAAAGAGGCAAGTGTGGTGACGAGGATAGCCAGGATGGACGATGTGAGAGATGGAGTTGGAGTGTACAAAATCAAATGATTGGATGTGAATTTCTTTACTGCATATTCCATTGAAAAATAACTTAGAATTCAATCTTTTAAAATAAACGTTTAGATTCTATTCCTTGTTTATTGAAATAAAATCCTTACAAATTTTTAATGCAAATACTAACTTAGAGTTAAATAGGATTTTATATTAAATTATGGAGTCAAAACTCAAAAAGAGACAAATGGAGATTAAAAATTAATTTTTATAAATATTAACGTGTGAAACATTGCATCTACAATTAAAACTATTTTAAAAGCTCAATTTTTTCTTAAAAAATCAAAAAGTGCACTGTTCATCACATAACAATGTTGAATTGAAGCTAGCAAATTTGACTATAACCTCCCAAAAATCATGTTCAACCTAACGAAATGCTTAACTTGTTGGTAACTTATTACAAGCGAACTTTTGCTTCTCATTTTTTCACTCTGACACACAGGACACGAGGGCTAGAGCACAAGCAGACAACTTTAGCCATGTGAACTAGAGGCTATTCTTATTGCATGCCACAACACACTACACATTGCACCCACACAGAATCAATGTCTCAAACTCCATCCAAACACAAATGCCAGAAGTGTGTCTCATAATTTTAACTTTAGAACTACGTTTCAAAGAAATGTCCACAGGGCTACGTATAGACAGGGACATCGTCTCTCTTGACGAGCTGCCAATGTGGATTTTCTTAAAACAAAATACTATGTTTAAGGTTTGAGTTTGACAAATATCAACTAAAAACCCATACGAGGGACATAGCCAACCTGTCAGCCCAACTTATCTGGATCAGTCGCCAACCAAAACATGTTTATTTATTGGTTAGTGAAGGCTTACTAATCAACGTTTATGTAGTTACTTTAATGCTAAATTAGTCCAATTTGTGAATATGATGTAAAGTCAGTCCTCGTTACTGTATCACCAAGTACCAGTCCAGCCATTACCACCCAAATCAAAGTCAAATCTCAAGAGTTGAAGGATAGAAGGATGATATTGATTAGATTACTGTTCTTTGTCATATATATATATAAATATTAGATGTATATATAACATACTAATCCTGTATACCTAGTGGGGACAAGAATTAGACAAAAAGAAATCCAATTTGTTCATTTTAGGTAACTCAAAAACAAAATATCTAAATCTAAAGATGTTAATGACAAATGTATCGCAGAGACATTGTTCTTCAACAAGAAAACTCGGCATCATTAATTAGTCTTAATTCTTTGATAATGACAAAATTTTAACTGCAAAACCTAAGACCTAGCTCCAATTTAATTTGAAGTCCAAAAACCTTAGAATTTGAAATATAGATACATATATATTATTTTTCCCCGAAAATATTCAAATTGATGTGGAGGTGGGTGTAGAGGCATCTACCTACGTGCAACCAACTCGCAAGCTGGTGTATCCAATCCCTTCTCTGGGTTCTGCTCCGTACTTGATCGCAACTTGAATAACTTACTTTTGAAATGTAACTAAAGTTGATCAATCTGCCTTCAAAAAGTCGCATATTTTATGTTCTGGATGGGTTTTTCATTATGGCAGCTAACTGAATTAAACTTATACTTTATTTTCTTCTCAGGTTTCACGTATGTGTTTTGAAGCACAAGCATATCAAACTCTCATCTCCGTACATGTTTACAAATAGTATATTCTAGACTTTCCTTTGTGGCATATTTACGGAAACAAACGAGTCAAGTCAATAGTCAAACTAATCCTACTTTTCCAAACTCAATTCATCACAAAAAATCATTAACTCTTTAAATGATCACAATCATAAAGTAAAATTCACTAGTTTATTAAGTTTAAAGTTTAACCATAGTTTAATTTGGACTCATTTACTTTAGACGACCGCAAATTCAATAAAATTGAATTCAAAATCAATAGAACTTTCTTTTTTAAATTTGCTCTCTATTTAAAATTTCAGATTAAATTTAAATATAATTTCTAATAATTATTACATAAGCAATTTTAAATATTGAATTTACATGAGATTTATATAAGTTTATTATTAAAAAATTAAAAAACAATTTTTTGGTACATAATGAACTTCATTGCCAAAAAAAGCCTAAATAAGTTCTTTTATCACAAATATGTAAACAAAACATATGTATGTAGTTTTACCTAGGGGTGGAATAAGTCGGCCCATAGACCAAAGTGTAAAAAGTCTTTCTTTTTAATTGAGTCCAGCCTGGGCTATCCAGGCTTAGGCCTACCCAAGACCTAACTTTTCTAAGCAAAATAATGTCGTTTTGCTTAGAATAGTTGAGCCTCGAGTCGGTCTAAGCCTAAGTTGACTCATTGAAAACTCCTAATTTTGGCCTATCGGTTAACCCATTGTCATCCCTAGTTTTACTGTTACAAGCAAGTGAATCAAATTCTAACAGTGCTAACAAAAGAAAGGAATCAACAATCTAGTGATAAGCAAATACCATTAATCCATCGAAGAAGTTAAGAATATCACGTTATAATTTCGACAACAAATAATAAATTGTGTAATATCAATATTTTCAATACATTATCCACACATTTAATAGTGCAACTAATTAAAATAATCTCTGTAACTTTAAAGCTTGTATATATAATGAGGTTAGAAAATTATCTCTTAAAGATGATAAAACTTGATTGGAAGTTATCATTATTCAATTAATTGTTATGAGACAAAAACAAACATAATGAAAGAGGTTAAGGTTCTTTGAATCCAATTCATCAATTTATTGGATACATCACCATAACATCCTAAAACAAATATATCAATCAGGCTAACATACCATTTTATGGGTAGCCACAAGCGTAATGGTAAGTTTAGAAAAATTAGAAAATTAACTTAAGGACTTAAAGTATAAGTAAAAATATGTTGTCTATCCTATAAATGATATGATGTCACATGCTCATAGTTAATATGATAACTATCATTAGGTTATGCTAGTCCACATTAATTAATTTAACAGTTTCTCACTTAGATTTTATAACCATATCATAATGCTTTCATAATAATATGTATGACCAAACTAATCATACACAACTAACAAACCAATAAGAGGTATAGTAAAGTAAATCACTTGTTAATATAGAAATCACGTATAATATGTAAAATACACAAAAATGGGGGTTGAATTATGTAAAATTTTCAAAGATATTAATCTTTAGGAATTTCTTGAATTTCTTTACAAAATTCAAATGATCACAAACACAATTAACTAAAGTTGATGAGTAATGCAATCACAAGAATTATTATCTACTCTTCTAACAACAAGAAAATTAAAAGATCAGGGTTAGAGAATAGATGCTGCGATTTTATATTGGTTCACCCTTAATCTTGGGCTACGTCTAATCCTTAGAGTTTGTCTGAGATTTCACTATACTCTTTAACTTTATAAGTATTCTTTCTACACTTGCAGAGCCTCCTCAGGTTTCTCTCACAAAGTATTCTTTATCTGCTTTCTTAGCCTCTCTAGGCTTTAACCTTTCTTTCTCTCTCTAGAAAAGATATTTTTGAGCTCCACGTTACAGATATATTCGCTCTCTTTTTTCGCACTTTGAGTATAACATTTCTCTAAGTATTGTACAATTAGATTTTCTCTCTTGAAAAAAAAAACGTTATTTAGTTTACAACTATAACTAGTATTTATAGCCTAAGTCTTCAACTATCTTCTTGAGAAACTGCTTCTTGAATCTTCTAGTAACCATTATTAGTTGAAGTTAGTTGAGTCCTGTAACTAACTTCAACTAACTAACTGATTGACGTTCTAGAATAGTTTCCTTTTCCATCGTCTGGTACTATACTTCTTTTGGTATCACGCTTCTTCTGATGTCACACTTCTTCTAGTGTTGATGTGTATCTTCTTATGATGACGTGTATCTTCTTGTGATGGCATGTGTCTTCTTGTAATAACTTCGCATCTTCTAGTGTTGACATGCATCTTCTAATATTGACTACGCATTTTCTGGTGTTGACTTTGTGTCACTTACATTTTTCTACACACTTAACAAACTTATCAAAACAATTCACACACTTATAAGATTATTATTATTTGATTGTTATCAAAATTAATAGAAGTGAAGTCTTCTTGACTTAACAATCTCTCCCTTTTTGATGATAACAAATAATCATAATATTAGACGATAAAATAATATTCAGACAAATAATAATCAATGTAAAAACATAAGAAATGGATAAGATATACAATGCTTTCTAATATTTTCACTTTTCACTTTTCTCCTCTTATTCTCTTCTTCTTCTCCTCTTCTTCTTCCCCTATTTGTTATTAATAGAAAAGATAACTCATCTTAGGCGTTTCAGAATTTTAGAAAATATATGTTGAATATCAAGGCAGATCGTCTTGAGATCTTGTTTAATGGAAACACGTAGAAGTGCTATTTCCTCATGAAGGTCACGCATTGAGTCTCCCAGTTCATCAACCTTAGTATGAATTTCCTCAATATCTTTCGCTAAGGCTTCCTGAACTTCCTTCTGTTTGTGACTAGCTTCGATCTAATTAATGAAATGCCTCAAAAACTCCGAATTAATTGTAGAATCTTGTTGTATTTCATTAAGTGGATGAAGATTTTCAATAACAGATGGTTCTGTAGGTAAAACGTCTAACTCTATGATTTTGATTAAGGGTAGTTTGAAGGTTTGTTTTCCTTTTAGGAGGTCAAGATCATCAGGTCTGGCTAGTTTAATAATTGGTTGTCCAAGAAGGTGTAATACATTTTTGACTGAAGGCATGAAACCTAAGGGTCTGAAATGCATGATTAAATGCACAAAGTTTTCTAAGTTGAAATTGATACCTTCAACCGTAATACTTCTGTACCTTCCTCCTTTCACAGTGCCAACTACCTTGAAACTTTCATCTTTGGTAGAAAATCCAAATTGACTCCCTAATGTCCTTGATATGTGATGTGAGACATAGACATCTACAGGTTGAGTTGCATTACATGCATTGTCTATGTTCTTCACAGCCACATCGATCTGTTCTTCTGTAAGATCATCTTCATGCCCTTCAGAAAACATCTTCTTCTCCTCTTTTTCTTCATTTATTACAGGGGTTGAACATCTTGATTGTACATCTGGAGCAATCTTTATTATTGTTATGCTTGTAATATGATAGATAGTATAACCATCCTTTGAAATCTTCTTTGGATATGGTTCTGACTTCTTATCTCGCAGAATACCATATAGTCTTCATTCTTCATGACTGAGAAGATGTATTGTCTGATCGTTTATTGGTATAGGCTCCACTTGTACCTTGACTATCTTTTTAGAAGGTTCTCTGATAATAATTGAACTTCTGTTTCGAACAGATACTGATTCTTCCATAATCTTCATTTTCAAATCTTTTTGTTGATTGGTTGAGAAGGATTGTAAGGTACTAGTTGGTGTTCAACTGTCTGTGCCTTCTGTTGAACATCAGATGAAGAAACCTTCTTCTGAATAAGCTTCATCTTCTTTTGTTCTTCTGCTGGTTTAGAAGAAAGTTGTTGTTGAGGCTTCTTCCTCTCAAATACTAACTTCTTTTTTATCTCTGTCTCTCTAGATGATTTTTCTGATTGACTTTGCAAAATAGAGTCAATTTATCTGGTAGGCTGTTGTCTTTTCTCTTGCTTCTCAGAAAATCCACCAAGAATTAGAGCTTTCTACTTCTTCTGTTCATGTTGTCGTAAGGTCAACAATCTTGGTGACCTTCTTGACTGTTTGGATTTTTCTGATTGAAACATCTCACCCTTCCTTTTTAAAGACACTTGTTATGATGATTGTTGAACCTGACTTTCCTCTCTCTATAGAGTCGTCTTAGCTTGTATTAGCACATCAGACGATTGTTCAGTCTTTTTTTCTATGGATATTCTTCCTATCAACCGAGGTTTTGTTTTTCTTTCAGACGTAACATGTTCGTTCCTACTTCGTCTTGCTATAAGCTCCCCCTCAGACTTTGTTTTCAGTGTAAAACCTGTATTCGCTTCAGCTTCAAACTTTATTCCCAATATGAAAATAGTTGTGGCATTAATAACACTCTTCACATCTTTCTTTACCATATTATCTTTATCAAATAAGATCCCAGATTCTCTAAAGAATCTTGTCAACAGTATATGGTAAGGTAAAGAGCTAGAATCTCCCTTAGGCCTCTTCATGTACTTCAAAATCAAGTACAGAAGATTAATGGGTTGGTAATTAAGTAAATGAAACAAACAATGTTTATCATTCATTGTCACCATGTCCTTCAAGCCTACTCTTGGTAGAACGCAGTGGTTAAGCAATGAATGTAGAACCCTAGCCTTCGGAATAAGGGTTGAGGCCTTCTTGACTCCTGGATCACTACTTCCATATAGTTGTCGATTGATGTGCACTTTATCTACACGATTTTGAGTAATCCATTTTGTATTATTAATTAGCTTTGCTATAATACTTGGACACCTAATGGCCTTGTCGATAGAATCTTGTATGACTATAATCGCAATCCATCTACCATTGATATTAAGGTGTTGTCCACCACCTTTGCATTCTTCCAAAACTCATATATCTCATTCAAATAGACCTTTTCATGAATATTGAAGAAAATTTTCCAGCCAACTACTTCAATTTCTGGTTCAATGTCCATCTGATTTTGCTTCAAGGAAGTGAAATCAACGTGTCTCCTATAGATAGGAGATTTTTCCATTTTTGATATGTAACAAATAAACAATAAATACACAAATGTATTTCGCTTAATGTAGCGAGGTTAGTATCAAAAAATAAAAATATGAAACGAGAAGAACTTGAAGTTTAGAACAGAGTATTGAACTGTCTTTGTTGAGAGCACTAAATAAGTCAGTTTCAAAGTTTTTCAAGAAAATTCTTAAGTAGAAGGTATTTTAGAATCTTGAGAAGATTTCCTTCGTATGCATACTCTTGAAAAGTTATAACTCACTTTACTATTTACTTGAAAACTTACAACTTTTTATCTTCTTCTTGTAATAATCGTTTGGGTCATAACGTGTCAGACGAATGGTCATTCAGCATTACCATATTCAAGTTTCATCTGATTTCCTTGAATCTATCTTCACACAAAGGTTTAGTGAAGATATCCGCTTATTGTTGATTTGTCTCAACAAATTGTAGACTGATGATTCCTCTTTGTACATAGTCCCGTATAAAATGATGTCTAACTTCAATATGCTTTGCCCTCGAGTGTTGTATTGGATTCTTTGATAGATTGATAGCACTTATGTTGTCACAGAAGATTGGGATTTGATCTTCTTGTATGGAGTAATCTTCCAACTGATACTTAATCCATAACGTCTGTGAACAACAATTTGCAACTGACATGTATTCAGATTCTACAGTAGATAGAGCAACTGAACTTTCCCTCTTGCTGGACCAAGAAATTAGATTATAACAAAAAAAGTGGCAACCTCCACTTATACTCTTTCTATCAATTCTATCTCCAGCATAATCAACATCACAATAGCCAATTAACCTGAAATCTTTACCTTTTTCATACATTAAATAAAGATCAGTAGAACCTGCCAAGTATCTCAATATTCTTTTAACATCAATATAATGAGATTCTCTAGGATCTTCTTGAAATCTTATACACAAACAAACACTAAATAATATATCAGGTCTGCTTGCAGTTAGATAAAGTAAAGAACCAATAATTCCTCAAAAAAGGGTTTGATCAACCTTCTTACTTGCTTCATCCTTAGATAAAAGGATTGAAGGATGCATAGGAGTTGACATAGGTTTAACCTTCTCCATTTTATATTTGACT
>JANJEY010000005.1:60741418-60763095 GCA_024703695.1 Erythroxylum cataractarum
TGTAAATAAAATACCCAAATAGGAATAAACAAGAGAATGAAAGGAAATAAGTCAGAATGAACTTCTATTATTTCTCATTGAATGAAGTACATAAATAGTATGTACCTAGTCATCCACACCATACATGCATGTATTACAACAAAGTCAAACTTTTCACAATTTTTCATTTTCTCACACTCTCTTTATTTCTTGATTTTCAACTTAATTTTCAATTAACTCATTCACTTTAACATTCACAAACCATCCCAATTGATTCAAATCCCCAAAGATATCAAAATCAAATCATTTCTTTTCTTATCAAGATCCTTTAAGTATTAAGTCATCTATTACACAATACATACACAAAACTCTCTTTAAATTTCATTTTACTTATTCTAATTTTCACTTAAAGATCGGGGTCCAACAGACTCAGATCAATCGGCAATTATATGGAAGCAATAATCTAAAGGAGAAGAAGGATTCCAAAGGCTAGGGTTTTACACTCACTTCTTTTCCATTGTGTTCTACCAAGAACAAGATCAAGGCATTTGGTAACAATTCTAGATGAACAATGCTTATTTCATCTACTTAATTGCCAACCTATAAATCTACCATTCCTTATTTTCCATTATATGGAAAAGACTAAGAAAGACTCGACCGCCTTACCATATGGAATGATGCTGATGAGAATATTCAGAGAATCTGAAATCCATCTGGAGAGAGGAAACATAATGAAGCTGAATACCAGAAGCATCATCAATTTTGAAACAATTGGTAGAATGGGTTTGAGGAATCTAGAAAAAGAAGGAGCAGATTCTAAGACGAAAGCGTGGATTGAGGGGGAGCATGCTGAAGGAGAAAAGACATCATCAGATAAATCAATAAAGGGAAAAGTGATTTCTCATAAAGAAGGAAGCCAGGTGCAATATAGGGAGAAAGTGACCTTGAAAAAAAAGGGGGAAATACTTCTTTCGGAGAAACTGAAGCAAACAAAAAGGTCGCCTAGAGTTCGAACCCTGCATCAACAAAAAGAAAAGAAAGGGAAAGAGTTGATTCATGGTGGAGACTCTAAGAAGAAATCACCTCAAGCAACAAGGTCTTTAGTTTCAATTTTGAAAGAAGATTAAGTAAAATTGGCTAAAGAGACTGAGATTAAGAGAAAATTGGAGTTTGAGAAAGAGAAACCTCAATCTCATCAGACTTCTAAACTGATTGATGAAAATAAAAAGCAAAAAATTAGTATGAAAAAGAGCACTCCTATTGCCGTTCAGAAGAAGAAGAAGCTAGTTGAACGCAGTCCAGTATAGGTCAATACCTCTCAACCGTTAAGAAAAGAGGACTTGAGAGTCAAGATTATTGAAAAAATTCAACCTGTCAGGAGTAGCAACTCTATAATCATCAAAGAAACCCCAGAAAGGTCAGTTAAGGCACAATTACAACCAATCTTAGTAAATAGTAGTACAATGCATCTGTTGAGTGATGACGAGAAAAGTATGTATGGTTTTCTGAGAGATGAAGGAACCAAACCAAACCCCACACAGATGACAAGGTAGAAGTACACTATTTTACCAATCACAAAGAGAACTGTGATTAAGGTTGTGCCTGACATTCAACCAAGACATTACATTGTTCGTAACGAGGAAAAAGGGAAGAAGAAATTGTATCCTGAAGGGATAATAAGTGATCTTACAGAAAAATATATTGAAGCTGAAGTGAGAAACATTGATGAAGCATGCTATGCAGTCCAACAAAAAGGAACCTATGTTTCCCACTACATTTCAAAAGCATCAGGATGCAATTGTGGTCAGCGAACTACTGAAGACTCTTCTCAGGTAGTTGGAAGACTTACAGAAGGGCAGTACAAATCCATAAGGATTGGAGACCTAAGCTACTCAATAGATTCACTTATGCATCTCATTATACTCATTAGACCCTTAACAACTGTCTTTAATTGGAGATGTTCTACACCTATTTGGAAGAGAAATTCCACGACTAACCAGTCCTGATGATCTTGATCTCCTAGAACCGAACTTATCTGTCAAACCTCCTGCATTTACAATAATTGAACTAGGTGTCATATCTTCAGATGCATATACTACAACCGTTGGTCTTGAAGAAGTACAAAAAAAACATGATGAAGACATTAAAGATAAAGTTGATAATCTGTGTGCTTCTGTGGATGAATTGCATAAAGAAGTAGAGTATATTCGACAAGATATCAAGTCACTCTGCACTGAAATGAGAGAAATGTTTTCTGAAGTTATGAAGCATCTGCGGTCATGATCTTTTTGATCAATAACAAGTAGGGGGAGAAAGGAGAAAAGGAGAAAGAAATGACAAAGATAGGGGCAGAACAAGAAGAAGAGAAAAGAATAGAAGAAGAGGAGAAGAAAAGTTCAGAAGAAGATTTTGGCTATAATTTTTTTATGATTATTTGTTATCATCAAAAAGGGGGAGATTGTTAAGTCAAAATGACTTTACAATTAATTTTGATGAAGAACAAATAATAATGCAGATAGAATTAAGACAGAAGCGGAAAACAAAATGAGATGGAAGAAAATAAGACGAAAGAAAATGAGACGATAGAAATGAGGTGAAACGAAGCTGAAAATGAGACAGAAGAAAATGAGACAAAAGAATCAAAGATGAAGACCCAATACCACATCAGATGATTAATCAGTTTGAGTTAGTTATAGAACTAAACTGAATAACTGTTTCTTCAAAGATCAAGAAGCAAGAAGAAAGAAGCAGTTATCAAAAAGCAGTTAAAAACGAAGGCTATAAATACTAGTCGAAGTCAAAGACTACAAAAGTTAGTGATTTTCAAGAAAGGATAGAGATTCAAAAGTTAGAAATCTTATTCATTGTACTAAACTTAGAGCTACTATTGTCTACAAAAAAGCTCGAAACATCTTTCAGTAGAAGGAAGAAAAGTTGATAGCCTGAAGAGGCCAAGTCAGAAAAGAATACTTGTTGTAAGAGACCTGAAGAGGCTCGATGAAAAGAATACTTGTATCTTTGAGAAGGATAGTGAAATCTCATAAAGGATTCTGAGGACTGGATGTAGCCCACAGTTTGGGGTGAACCAGTATAAAACTGTTGTGTCAATTCTTACTCTCAAGTCTCAACTTTTAATTTCTATTGTTGATACAAATATTTAGAAGCAGATTGCAATACTTCATAATACTGTTTATCAATCGTTTGAGAAAGCGAGTTGTTTTTAATAAGAAGTTTGTTTAAAAGGGGATTGTATTTAAAAATAGATACACAATTTAACCCTTCCTTCTTGTGCGTTTTGTATATCGAATATTAAGTCTATACTAACGTGTGATTCACTTCAATATCTTTGGAAAATCATGAGCAAATGCAAATGCATTTCCTTAACATCAAATAAGAGTTTTACAAAGCTTTAATGGGCATTTCAAGGCACAATACATCATTGGTAACAAAATCCAAAATACGAAATATAGATGAACAAAAAATAATTGAAAAGCAGCTAAAGCCTTGCGTTTTACAAAAAAAAACTAACTTAAAATACAAAATATGCAGATTTGGAGTTATGCCTTTACTCTCAATCATTTGATCTCTCGCTCATCACCTAGAGATGGAGAAGAATGGGGTGAGCTTAAAGCTTGTGGATAACAAGTTTATAATAGAGAAATAAGCTAAAACATTGAAAATATTCATTAAATCTATAAAACACGTATTTCTCAAATTCTCAACTTGTCAAACATTTCATAATCACATAAGCATATATTCATCAAACTTGTCAACAAATTATAAACACATAAGCAATCAAAATAGTTTAGGTACGTCCATGAGGGATTTCTTGCGAATCTCCAGTAATAACATAATGGGCTATCACAAAGCCACATAATGTTTTTGCGTAGCTTGTAAACATAAGGGAGTCCGTAAAAGAACTCCATGCCATTAGCGGACAAGTGGGAGAAGCCTTTAATAGAGTCAACGTGCACGTAACATAACATAATGGACCACCATTAACCCACAAAAACATGAATTTCATGACTTGTAAGCATATTAACCAAAAAGGCACATTTCGAAAACATGATTTTGATAATCATGATAACAAAATTCAAGTATCAAACATGTAGCAATTTCTTAATTCATTTAAGAAGCAATAAATGCAACATTTATAAAGTGGTTGAAATTATTTAACTTTATTTATTTGAAAAACATTTATGGCTTATTAACTTAACTATAAACATATAACCCACCTTGAATTCCTTACTTATAAACTTGCTTAAAGGTGCCTCTCCTCTTGCCCCTCTTGGCTCTCTTGATTCCCTTTAACATTGACAAAAATCCCATTCAACAGGAATGCAAATTGACAATCCCATAAAACACATTCACTAAAATTGATTTTAAAATACTTAAACTCGTGCATTTTCTAGGCTCCATAAACCAAAACTCTTCCAAAAATTCAAAGGATTAAAATGAACTTACTTTAATCTTCACCAAATAAAAAGATGTTTGGCTCAAATGGAAGCTCTTCTCTTCCTTTTTCTTTTTCTCTTCTTGAATAACTTCAAAATCTCTCTTGAAAGCTAAGAAAAAGTGAAACCCTAATTGTTCTTCCTTCTTTTCTCTCCAATAACACTCTCTCCCCTTTTCCTCTTCTATTCACATTTTTCCTCTTCTTCTTAAATGCAAGACTACTTTTCTTCTTCTATTTATACCCTTAATGAGTGTAAGATGTCCATTTTGCCCTTCATTTATGCCTTAAGTATTTATGCTTAAGTGACTTGCAAAATTTGTGCTTATACACACTTACTACTTTAATTCTATCATTTCTATTTTAAATTCTAAATTCTACTTATGCTTGCTAGATTAATGACTAAATTCTAAGAAATAAAGTAAAATAAAAAAAATAAATAAGTAAATAAATAAATAAAATAATAAAAATTTGGGTTCCAATAAGAAGAATCAAGAAAGGAGAAGAATCAAAAGGTACATGTATTGTTATATCAAGTTCATATAATTTATTTATCCATGCATTTGAGATTCTGGCTTTTTAGGATGTCATGGGGTTGGAATTTAGGTTCTGACACTTCTACTGCTTTATCGTGTATATGATGCATGAATCCATTTCTCCCCCAACAATATTCAATATCATTTAAGTACCTATTGATATAAATATGGCATGTAAAAGTGACAGTGATTTTTTTGAATGATCTTTAGTAGTCTACCTTTTTTATATAAATATGGCATATAAAAGCGACAATGACTTCTTAAATGATCCTTAGTAATCTTAACCTTAAAGGTGTATACGGTCTCACACATTTTCTTCATCTTGAACTTGGTTTATAGCTAATTTATTTATTTTCTTTACAAATTGATAGTGTTACTAAAATTTCATTCACATATAATGATAAAATTACAAACTTATTATTGGATCTTTTAACATATACTCAGTGTTCTTTTTCAATCATCCTAAAATTGTATCATATGATTATAGTATGAAATTAATGTGCCACTTTCTTCAAGTACTTTTGTAAAACTCCAAACTTTCCTTTTCACATGTCTATAAAATTTCTTTTCTTGTGAATGATGTTTTCAGGTGAATGTAAATTTTGTTTTCACTAAAAGGTGAATTAGGAACCCAACCTTGAATTATAAGTACTAAAGTCAAATGATAGTCAAAAAATATTGGAGTTGATTGGTATGGAAATGGACTAAAAATAAATTCAATAGGATAGATTTATGATAGATCAAGATTAACCTTGTTTGACATTATTGTGGAGTAAATTTGAAGCATTCTTGGGCTGAAACATAAGGACATAAATATCAATCATAGTTATGGATACTTAAAGTAAATTGATCCAACTTATATGTTGATATATGTAGGTGTAATATTTTATTAAGTGGATATGAAATTTCTATCAAAATTAGATAGACTTTTCGTAAGCCATCTAATTATTTTGGACAAGAAATTATACATGTACATGTGAATGAACCTTATGTGGCAGTTGTCACATACATGAAGAAGTTCTCATTATTTTGGAAAAAGAATGCATGAAAATCTTATATTGTCACGTTTATGAAGGAGTAGATGTGAAGGACATAAAATTCATTACATGAGGGACCAATTCATGGTACAGACATGTGTCATTTTGGTGAGACAAAATCAGAACAATTTCTTATATATGGGAGAGAAGCATTGTCATGGATCGTACAAGAAATTAATTGCTTAATTAAAAAAGATGGTAACAGATAATACAATGGTCAGTTGTTGGAAATTAAGCTAGCAACGTGTTGGACAGCTTCCAACAACATGTAGCTTATACAAGATGTGGAGGAGCTGCTCCACCTTCATTCCACCAAAGCTTCACTTATTCCTTAGACCAGAATTGATGTTAATTAATTGAAACTACTACCTTCACAAATAGGTCTTCCAAGTTACTACCCTTTGGAAATAAATTCAACATATTGTTTAAGCCTCTAACCATAGATAACACCTCCATCAATGCCAACTACATGCAGGGAAAAGATGGGCAGCATGTTACCATATGATTTTAGGTATGTTAAACCACTATTTTTCATCCCCTTTAGCTGGTCACGTGAATGCGTAAGCTGGAATCATGAATTTTCTTATGAATTGCATGAATGGTTAAGCATGATTTTGAAGAAAGTGGTAAGCTTTCCTAACTATGTTTAGTGCAATTTTGTATTAGGATTCTTAGTTTCCTTGAACAATCCTAGTATTTTAGCCATAAATTAGTCTGCAGAACTCTAAATTAGGTTATTCCAACTGTGAATGAAACTAAAGACATAGTACAAAAAATATTTATAAGAGACCTAGACCTAATTCTAGCTTAATGATATTGAAAATTGAGATTGATTATGGTAGCCTGATATTGTCCCTATATTGAAGTAGTTTGTGAAATTTGGTACGTGCTTCATAATTTAGAAAGTGAAATGGCATGATTTTTAATTATATGGAAACTAGAGACATAGGGGAACAAATGTTTAGGAAACTTCATAACCTAATTTGAACTTTTGATATGTGAAAATTAAAGAAAAAATGGAGGCATGGTTAAATGAAGAGAAAAAACAACATGGTAAATGGAGAGGAAAACAACATGTATATCCATGTCTTATGAATGTTATTCAATGGGTATTAATTGGCAGCATGTAGATGTTATACATGTGGCTTAATGTTTGTTCAATGGATATTGTGCATAGTTCAATGGTTCAATGTAAGGAAAACAGTAGGTATATACTATGAACGTTATTTAAATGGAAAGAATACAACATGTATAAGTCATGGAAGTTATTCAATGGTTGAATGAAAATAAAACAGAATTTTAATCTTACTAAATGCTAAGATTTTGGCTAGGCCCTTTGTTATAAAATTTGTAAAACAAGGTGGTAAGTTATGGATATATTTGGCAGGTTTTAGGAACCATTTAGGGGTCTCCCTCATGGTTGAGTAATACCATAAATTTTTCTCGTTCACTATAGGCTTGAAACTAATAAAGGAAAAACACCGAACACATTAGGATAGTTTATGATAAATGACAAATAGTGAGTGTACCTTTAAAATGATTTTGTAAAGATGGTTTTTACCTTACTATAAAAAGTATATTTATGAATAATTTCATTAGTTCTACTACTTGAATTAAAAAGTTAATCTTCATGAGATTTACATATGCTTTGATTTAGCATTCAATTGAGTTTTGAGTGAACTTGGAAACTATTGAGATGTACACACACTTTGAATTGAAATTGAATAGAAATGTGCATATGCTTTGAATTGGCATAGAAATGGAATTTGAATATGTTTTTAATTGGTATTAAAATGACGTGTGCTTATGTATTAATTGTGATTTAGCCTACAGTAGGCCGTTAGGTCTTTATACATATGATTATATCGATCATAGTATGTCCTAACGTATATGGCAGTATTTGGGGGGCGTCTGTCACTAACATGGGTGGTGTTATGTATGTCAGTATGTCCTATGCCTTGCCCTTTGCACATGTGGAGTATATATTGTGCTAGAACTGTTACAGGTAAGTGATGTAAAGCCAGTTTCGTAACCACTAATTTATATGTAGTGTTAGCATCATTATGGGTAAATGATGCTGAACTAGCTTCATAACAGTCGACATATAGAGGTTAACTAGACACGGGTAAGCGATATAGAACCAATTCTGTGGCCTTACACCTAAGGTTACTATATGGCGAAGAAAAATAGCGATAGGCTATGTTTTAAAAGGAAAGTTCATGAAAGTATTGTTTGCCATCACTGTTTACTTTACAATAAAAGTGGAACTTGATCTAAAAAAAATGTTTTGTTTTACATATGCATTGATCTTATGAAAAGAAAAGAAGTGTTTTTGTAAGAACATTGATTATTCCTTGAATAAAAAAGAAATTGTTTTCTTTTATGGAGGTTAATGTTTGTATAAATGTTTTTTTATTGGAAACCAATAACACTCACTATGCTCGTTTAGCTCATCCTTTATTTTTTATTTTTAAATAAAACATCCTAAGTGCATGCTCAGGGGCTTTAGTAATAAGGACTCCACCTCACGAGTAGTCAACTTCATCAAGTGTTATTGTGTAGGCATTTTTATTTTGCCTTGTACATATTTTTGTAAAACTATTGCATATCTTTGAACATGTTTTGGAAAGTATATTCGTATAAAGAATGGGTGTGTATAAAGGTTTTTAAATGACATTGTTTTAGTTCTTCAAAGTTTATTGTTGTAACTGTTTGAGACAGCATGTGAATAGATTTGAAGTCCACAATTTGAAATTCAGAAATTGATGTGATAATTGAAGTGTTTGGAACTTTTATAGGGATTTTGAAATTTTTGGGATGTCAAAATACAATTGTTATGCTGTCAAAACTATTAATAGAGTGAAAAACAAAACTCCACTGTTTACATTTCTTATTATCAGTTGAAACTTTTCCTTGACAAGAGCAATAGACTTAGCTTCACGAAAACCTTCTAATTGACTTGGATATTAATTGAAGAGCCATCGTGGAGCGCCAGACAAGTCACCTAGTCATTACAGGATAGGGGCCTATTAGTGTTGGTATAAGAGCCCAACTTTTAAAATTAGGTTGCCTCCTTTATGGTTTATGGTTTTTACGTTGTTTTAAAAGTGAGGTGACCAATAAAATGTTGTGATTTACATGCATATGATTTCATAAACTGAAAGCTTTACACATTAACATTTTTTAATACATACCATTCCAATGGCTCTTGCACTTGAGTCACCTCTGACGCATGAGGATAATCATATTCTAGAGTTAGTAAGTACCTCCATGAATCAACCATAGTCCCAATCATCAAGGCTGGCAGAACCAACCGTCGGAGTGAGTTTTAATGCTAAACAAATGGCTTAGAATCTTGCCCTAGTGATGCAACAGTCACGTGAAAGTGTCAAAGCTTTTGGATGCTCAATTGAATGCATCTATAAATTATGTGTAACCAAGACTTTTAATAGGAGTGGAGATCCCAAGAGTGCACTCATATGGTTGTATCAGGTCACGAAGATATACAAAGTTGTTGAATGCATAGATGAGCAGAGAGTTGTGTTCTCCACTTTCCTCCTCGAGGATAAGGCTAAAGATTGGCTAAATATTGGTGGGATGCCATTGAGAGATGACATCTAGATGGGGTACCTTGGGCCAAATTTCAGAGAGTGTTCACAGACAGATTCTACCCACAAAGCTATAGGGATATAAGGGTAAAGGAGTTCTTCCATCTAGAGCAAGGTTCGACATCAATGACGGATTAGAAGAGGAGATTTTCAAAACTTGTTAGAAATGTTCCATTTATTATTGGTAGTGAAGAGTAGAAGTGCAAAAGGTTTACTACAGGCTTAAATCCTAGAATACAAATTCACCTATCATTGGCTTCGCAGACACACTATAGGGAATTAGTTGAAACTGTAATAAAAGTGGAGATTAATGAAACAACAATCACTTAGAGTTCAATATAAAAACAAAAGCGAAATGCACCAGTTAGTTCATCTCAAGGTTCAGTAAAAAAAAAAGATAAGATGGAGTGGTGGTAGGAGGTTTAGTAAAGATGGATTGTCCAGCCAAGGATCTTCTGGGTCACCCATTAGGCCTAAAGACTCCTATAACAGTAGCATCCAAATGCCAAAGTGTGTTACTTATGGAAAAAGACATTTAGGTGAGTGTCGAATGAATATGACGAGTTGCTACAATTATGGTCAGGAGGGTCATTTCATCAGAGATTGTCCACAATTAGTCACCGAGAGAAGTCGATGGTTGGATCTTTAGCACCTCCACAAGCTAGAGGGGGTTACAGGGCGGCCAAGATTCTCATAATAGGGGGTCAAGTTTTACCAGATCTACAAAGGTTTCGAGGGTAGGGAGTAGTCCTTACAGTACAGGCAGGTAGACCTCATATATAAGCTCAAGTTTTCACAATCAATCAGCAGCAGGTCGATGCCAAACTAGAGGTAGTCACCTGTATGATTACTATTTTTGATCATGATGCATATGCTTTAATATATCCTAGTGTTACACATTCTTTCATGTCTATGGATTTTTTGCAATATTGAGTGTTGAGCCTCAATTATTAAACGTTAAGGTAGTAGTTTCCATTCCATCTGGGGACTTACTCTTTGCTGAAAGACTATTTGTGGATAGTAAAATACTGATTGGTGGTAAGGAGTTACCAACAAACCTTATCATATTGGATATTCGAGATTTTGATGTTATTCTCGAAATGGATTGATTATCCACACATCTTGTGGTAGTGGATTGTTTTAAAAAGGAGGTTAGGCTGAGTTGATTAGGGAAAACAGAGGTGATATTTCATGGGTTAGAGAAAGTTCTTTCCACTAGTATCATGACTACCATAGTAGCTAATAAAATGCTCCATAAAGGATGTCAGGGATATCTGGCTTATATGATTGAACATAATAATAATGAGATTCAACTTGCAGATATTCCAGTGGTCAAGGAGTTTCCCGATGTATTTTCAAAGGATCTTCCAAGATTACTCCCAAATAGGATAATAGAGTTTAAGATAGGTATACCACCAAAAACTTAACCGATTTCAATTACTATATGTAGAATGGTACGGGCATTATGAATTTTTTGTTATGCCTTTTGGATTAACGAATGCACCAGTTGCTTTAATGGATTTAATGAATAGGATGTTTCCATAGTACTTAGATAAGTTTGTGATCATGTTTATTGACGACATATTGGTGTACTCAAGAAGTCAGGAGGATTATATAGAACACCTTCATATTGTGCTACAAACCCTACGAGAGCACTAGTTAGATGCTAAGTTCAGTAAGTGTCAATTTTGGCTTGATAAGGTTACTATCTTGGGTCATGTCATCTCAGTTGAAGGACTTAGTGTAGATCCCCAAAAGATTAAAGTTGTTACTAATTAGAAACCTCCCACCACTGTGAGGGAAGTCAAGATTTTTTTTGGATTGGCAGGTTATTATAGGAAATTTGTTGAAGGATTTTCCAGAATAGCAAGTCCACTAACCAAGTTGACACGAAAAGAGGAGAAGTTTGAGTGGTCAAATGCTTATCAACGAAATTTTGATGAATTGAAAGAAAGATTGACAACAGCTCCTGTACTCACATTACCAACGGGGACTGATAGATTTCTAATGTATAGTGATGCCTCGAGATAGGGATTAGGATGTGTACTTATGCAGAATGATAAGGTTATAGCCTATGCTTCTAGAAAATTGAAGAAGTATAAACAAAACTACCCTACCCACGATTTAGAATTGGAAACAGTAGTTTTTGCATTGAGACTAAAAAGGAATTATTTCTATGGTGTTCCCTGTAGGATTTTCACTGATAAAAAAAGTCTACAATTGGATATGACAAATTTAGTAGCATTAACTACTACCTTTCACGTTCTTCCCATCTTGGTGGATTAGATTAGAGAGGGATAGAAACAAGATCCACAGTTGATGAAGTTAAAGACTAAAGTTGAGAATGGGTAGAAAACATATCTTACAGTCAAGGAAGATGGTACAGTGACGAGGGGGCAACGATTATGTGTACCAAATATTGGAGACTTAAAGAGATGTTAGTGGAAGTTCACTCCTCAACTTATGTTATACGTCCGAGTGGCACGAAAATGTACCACACTCTCAAAGAACACTATTGGTGGAGGAGAATGAAAAAAAAAATCGAGTTTGCTTCTAGATGTCTAACCTATTAACGGGTAAAAGAAAAACATCAAAAGCCTGTGAGACTAATGTAGCCCCTCCCTATCCCATAATGGAAGCAGGAATAGATTGCTATGGATTTTGTTGTAGGACTTCCACAGAGTTAAAAGGTTCACGATGCAATATGGGTGATTGTGGATGGGTTAACAAAGTCTACACATTTCCTTGCAATTAAAAATGATTATTGTTGGGCCCCAAATATTTTTTTTTATTTTTTTTATTGATTTATTTATTTATTGATTTACTTGACTTATTCTTTATTTTTGCTTGAATTGTTTTAATTATGTGTATATATATATTTTAATATAGTTGAGCCTTGGAATTAGTTAGTATGATTGGAAATTGGAAATTTTAAAGTTAAAGTGAAGGGTTAGAATTAATTGGAATAATTGGTAGTAGGCTTGTGATATGTGTAGAGCCATATGAGACAAATAAGGGTTTGTTAGAAAGAATGGGCTTTAGAGACTAATGGAATAAGAAGAAGGATGAGAGCCCAAAGGAAAAGCAAAGTAAGCTATAAGGAGAGCAAAACTACGTAGTATTGGAGGAGGACTTTAAAATGAGATAAGTGAATTAAGTTGTGTAGAAGAGGAAGCAAGTTGTCGTAGAGATCAAAAGAAAAGAAGAGAAGAGAAAAACATGAGCCAAGAGAAAGGAGGGGTATGGCCAAGAAGAAAAAGGGAGAGCCGTAGGAAGCTTGAAGGGAGGAAGAAAGAAGAGAAATCTACTTGTTGAAGGTAAGTTCCATCTTTGTTTATGATAGGTTTTAAAATGGGGTGAAATGAAAGTTAGGGTTTGAAGAAAGAAAGAAGAGAAGGGTAAGATCTATGGATTTTTGGTATTTCTAAGTTAAGGTTTTGGTTATTCTAGCATAGATGGCTTATGGGTAGGTTAGGTTTAAAGCTTATTTTACCTTTGCTTGATTTTATGAATGCTATGCCTTTCTTTTAGAATGTATTTATTGAATAGAGTATGGTTTAATTGAAGGAAATCAAAAAAACCCCACTCAAGACAAGGAGGAAGGGCAATCTTGAATTCGAATTCCGACATTAGGTGGGTAACATTTTTATAGTTGTTGTGTAATGAGCAAATGCCCTATGTGTGCAATCTTTGTTAAATTGTGTGTATAATGAAAGTTTATTTCCTGTGATTTGAAAGGAAAGTATAAAACTATGATGATTCGATAGAATGAAAGAAGCATAAAATGTTATTCTTGTGTTTGAATATGTGAGCATAAATTGGTTGTGATTGGGCAAGAGAGAACCTATTTCGTTAAGTCACGTGCACGTTGACCCCCTAGCCTTCTCCCGGCTGCCCGCTTAAGGCCCACGAGATCCGAAAATAGACTCGTCGTATTTACGGTAAACTTCAATTTTCGTCGTGTTTATGGAACTCTCGAGCCAATTGTGTGCATTTCATCATTTTTGAGTATATGATGCATATTATGTGATTTAATAGATAAAAGATCCCATGTTATGCTTTATGTGATGAGTTCGGTTAATTATGATTTATGTGATAACGTTGGGTATTTATGCATATTATGTTAATTGCAAATGTTATGGATTCTTGATTATGTGTTGTATGGCTCTTTACTCGATGGCTATAAAGGTGTTAGCCACTGAGCCGTGTTTGCTCACCCCATTCTCCCTTCTCAGGTGCAAACTCTAGTTGATCGCGGAACCTTGCAAGGCATCGGGCATAACTCCAAGAATTCTAAAAACTTTTGTATTAAGTTAGTAACTAGCTTTTGGAATGGCTTTATAAGCATATCGATCATTGAGCATCTCATATTTTGTATTTTATGCTTGATTCTTGATGAATATGATAATATGTAACTAAAGCTATGCATGAACCTATATGATTGGAAAAGAACCTGAGAGCTCCAGTACTCTCATTTTTCATGTGTTTGTATTGACTTGTGGTATGTCTATGACCTTGAGAAGTATTGTGTATGTGCATTAGTTATTAATGAGTTGCTGTTGGGATTCGCCTTGGGAGAGCTCGCTGGAAAATCCGCTATGGTTTATGTGATGTGGACGTTGAGAGTAGTGCTGCAAATTCTGGGCTGATGTGCTCATGTGATCAATTTTGAGTATGTTGTGTTGTGTTGAAATTTCTGGGTTGATATAGGTAGAATGGGATCCTTTAGACTTCTGGAGGGTGTTAGTCGAGCTATAGAGATTTTCCAGGATGTTTTATGAGCTATTTTAAGGTGTGTTAATTGGTAGATATGAGTTGTTAGAATTAAATGCAGGTGCTGTTTAAATGACAGATTTCAGGCAGAAGCTTTGAGTCAACTTTTGACCCTTATAGAGTTAGAGTTTAGGTCGGTGATCTTCATAAAAATTGTAGATAATTCTTTTACCTTTCCATAGACACTAAGTTTGCTAAATTTGGAGTTCGGGGTCAAAAGTTATGGTGTTTATAAGTTTTGGTACTGTTTGTGGAGAGCTAGTCGATCGGTCTTAAAGTAAACTTTTGATTTCTTTAGTGTCCGAGCTTGCTATGGATTCCTTCTTGAAAATAGTAGAGCTGTCTCTTAGCTTTCCAACGAATCAAACAGTGTCTAATTTGAAGCTCGGAGTCAAAAGTTATGAAAGTTTGAAGTCTGATAGGTCGGATTGCTGGGCAGGTCGCTCGGCACGCGAGCGCCCAGCGCTCGCCCTTGGGTGAGCTCGCGCGTTTGGGTTCGGTTTTGGCTGACCGACCTCTCTCCCTTCTTTTGGCCATAAATTTTTGTATAGACCTCCGATTAAGCTGATTTTTGAAGCGATAGATTTCTAAGAAAATTTTCTATCTTTTTACACCTAATTGGTCGGAATTGCTTTTAAATTGTAAAAAGTAGTTTAAAACAAATTGTGATGGTCGGTCAATAAAGTCTGAATATACTTCACTTATTTTGAAATATCTTGAGTTATAGAGCTCCGATTGAGGCAATTCTTGTTTTAAATTAAACTAGAGACCTAAACCTACAAGTTATATGAAGGTGTCGAGCTGTAATTTAGCCTCTAGGATTTTATAATTCTGAAATGAAGTCGGTAAAGTGTAAGTTTTGACTGTTTTCTTTATATAGTATTTTGAGCATAACTTTTTCATTTCTAATCCGAATTGAGCGATTTTAGTGGCGTTAGAATCGTTAGATTATGAGGAATAAAATTTTCTTTAAAAGGCAAGCTGAACCTTTCTATTGGAGGTTTCCCTAATTGTGGTCAATATTATTGTCGATTTTGGGTCTTTTACGCTTGTGTGTTTCCGAATGTTGGGCCTTGGAGACGGGGTCCAACAGCAATCTTGTGTCCCACAATCTTAGCCCTCTTCGAAGCCTGTATCTGAGATCCCTATCTTCTTGCATACTGCGAACACTCTCTAACCATGTGTCATTTCTCTCCACAGTTGAAGCAAGCTCTCGTGAACCGATAACATTTCCCTTTATAAAATTTTCCACAATTGTCACAATTAGGAACAAAGGGCTAATCCCCCTCTCTCCTTCTACTACCTCCAGCCGTTGAGGATTGATGAAAGACAATTTTCATCTGTCCGAACCTGCTTGCACCACTACTCCTCTCCTCAGAATGTACAGGGAAAGTCCTAACACTCCTTTCTGACATAGGGGTACCACCTCCCCTCCTGAAATGTTCTCTCCCTTTTCTTTGTCTATTCACACCACTCTTTATGTTCTCCACATTCTTAACTAGCAATGTCGTTTCAACCAACTGCTGGAAATCACAAAAATTTTGCACCACCACTTTTTTCCCTGATGGCTAAATGCAATCCCGATTCAAACTTATGGCGTTTAGCCGCCTCACTGATCATTATCTCAACTGTATACAGGGATAGTTGTGTAAATCGACATTCATACTTACTCACTGTCATCTCCTTTTGGGTGAGACTCAAAAATTTCCTCTACTTCTATTGAATATACACCTCAGATAGATACTTCTTCTTATAAGCAGCTAGGAAGTCTTTCTATGTCAATACTGGCAGTCTCAACTAACTCCCTGGCATACCTTCCCACCAATGCACAGCATCTCCCTGTAGCAAACTTGCAGCATACTCAATCTTTTCATCATCTTCACAATTCATTTACTCCAATACCCTTTTTATCTTCCTCAACCAGGTTTCTGTTTCTTCCAGATCTGTTGTCCTATAGAAATCCACTTCCCATACTTCCTCAGCTTATCAAACTATTTCTTCTTTTTAGTTGGGGCCGAAGCAGAAGATTGTGGCATCTGACCCATGGCCTGAACAAATGCCTAGAACAATTGAGGATCTAATGGAGTAGGCACTTGCTGCTGTAAAAGAGGAGACTCATACGCCTGCAATCGAGAGGGCCCACTACCATGCCCTACAGAAGCCTCAGCATTCCCTGGAGCTCTAGACTCATCAGTACTCTCCTCTCTTAGTGGAGAGTCAGGTGTAATTGATCTTCGCAAAACTCTCAATGTCTTTCTACGGTGGCATCTCACTCCTTCAATTTAAGCACTAACGATTAGTTTATGTTTCATTTTAATCTTTATTTCCTACATGTATGCAAGATATGTATGCCACTTAATGCAATCAATCAATTCACAATGCAAACAATTAATTACACATCATATAATTTATACCACTACTTGTTCAAAGCCTAGGAATCCTTAAAAAGAACCTAAGCTCTAATACCAAACAATGTTGGGGCCAGGTCCGGGTCCCATTACCTATCCCGAGGCAACCACTCGAGGCAGTCGAGTAAGGATCATGTGAAAGGAAAGTCGAAACTTTGATTTAAGGAAAAATTACAACATCATCATTTAGCAGGTTCATCGTGACAAAGTATATGTTCGCCATGGCAAAGTCTTAAGGTCAAGTGACTGCACCTTTCGGGACAAATATTTCGTGTCAAAAGTTTGGTTTAGTTGCAGCGAAGTCCTCGGATCAAATTCAAAAACCTATCAGGAAAAATATGCAATGGTGAAGTTTCAAAATCAACCAAAAACCTTTCAGGAAAAATACGATGTCGCAAAGTTACCAAAAATCACACATGAATACCCTTCAGGAAAGGTTCACTGCGGCCAAAGTTGGCTTCGCCGCAGCAAAACCTTCAGTTCAGAACCCAAAACCCAACATTCGAACACCAAACTCTACACTTACACATTACCAATTTCCCATATCCATCAACATACAATTACACATACAAATTCTAACAACGCATATCAACTCAACCCAATGAACATGAACACATATGAGAGAAACTTCTTACATTCATGATCGCTTTACTAAAACGAAATGAAGTTTATACATAGCTTTAGTTACATATCATCATCTACATCAATGACTTAACACAAAATACAAAATACATTGGATGCTCATGTTCGATATGCTACTAAAGTTACTCAAAAGTTATCAAACTTACTTAATCACTAAATGTAGCTATCTCAGAGTTTTTCAAATTGCCTTGCAAGGATCAACAATCTTCTTGTTCTACACCTAAGGAGAAAATAGTGGGTTGAGCTACAAAGCTCAGTGACTAATATATTTATAACCATCAATAACAAGCCATATAATTAAACATGTATACTTATATACATATATCTCAGTTATTTATATCTAGCAATCAATCATCAACAATTCAACTCAAACATTGGTAGTTCAGGAAGTCATCTCATTACTCATAACAAGTGCATTTAAACATCAAGTCATAACACTCAAATATATCATACTTGACAATTCAAAGATGAAATGCACAAACAAATGGTTCGAGAATTCTATGGATTGAAATGGCAAAAACGAAGTTTACACCATAAATAAAATAAGTCCATTCTTCGGATCTCATATGCCACAAGCGGGTAGCCAGGAGAAGGCTTTAGGTCAACGTGCACGTGACGAACGAAATGGTTTCTCCCTTGCCTAATCACAACCCAATTCTTATGCTCAATTCATTTCACACATATTCATACTTTTCATACTTCTCATGCTTTTTATGCTATTTTTATTAATACGAAATGCCATTTCATCTTTCAAGGCATACATGATAATACATCATAATGAAATTTACAACATTCACAACAATTCACAATTAAGCAAGTAATCATACACATAAATAGGCAAGCAATTTTCCCATTTACACAATAACCATAAATACATTAGCCACCTAATTTTGCTTAAAAATCTAAACTCAATTGTGACTTTCCTCTTGCTCTTGAGTAAGGTTCTCTTGATTTCCTTCAAATAAATCAAGATTCATTCAACCCAATACTCTAATAAAATTCGTAAAACTTTAATAATCACAAAATGAAATAAGTACAAAATTAAGCTTAGGCTTAACCTACCCATAGCGTATCTAGTTTAGTAAAACCAAAAACCTAGTTTAGAAACCCTAAAAATCAAGATGGGTTCTCTTTTATCTTCCAACACAACCCATTTCTCTCTCTAATCCCTTTTTCTAACCAAACAAGAAGAAAAGTAATGGAGTTTACCTTAACAAGATGATTTCCTGTTTTTTTTTCTTCTTCTTCTCCCTCTCCCACAATTTTCTCTTCTTCTTCCCTAGCTTCCACAATTTTTCTTCTTCTTTTCTCTTCTCTCATGTTTTTCTTCTTTCTCTCCTCTCTTCCACGTCATTTCTTTCTTCTCTCTTCTTAATTCAAGACCATTTTTATCCTTGGTCTTCCAATTATACCCCTCCTCTTTTAACCTAATGCTTATTAACTCCTTAGTCTATTAATACCATACTATACTCCAATTTAATTCTAAAATTTCCATTCTAATTTATAATTTCTACTTATGCTCACTAAATTAATGGACTCAATTATATAAATAAATAAATAAACAAAAAAATCATAAATAAATAATTTAGACAAAATTTCGAGGTCCAACACGTAATGTCATCAAAGCAAAATATGGTTTGTACATTTTTGTATATGCTTCCAGTTAGGTTGCTTGGCTTTCACCCCTAACAGGCTTTAAAATATTTTAACAAAATTCCAATCTCCTTAATTAATCCTGCTTATACTGACTTTAAAACACTTCTTAATATAATTTCATAAAGGATTAATAGTTGGAGCTCCAAAGTATTGTCACTGGTTGGTAAACCTTGGCTAATCAACTTAGTTTTTAGATCTATAAATGTATATTAGGTTGCATCTTTGGTTTTCCCTCGAGCTATCATCAAACAGATAGACATAATTCTCAAGAGGTTTTTGTGATCATATTGTAAGGAGAAAGAAGTAAGAGAAAAAAATCAAATGTTTAGACATTTTTAAACCAAAGAAGTAAGGAGACTTAGATGTTCATTCATTAAAACAACCGATCATATGCTATTAATGAAAAGAATGTAGAGATTCCTATAAGATAAGTGGGCTTTGTATGTAAAGTGTATACATGCTTATTACCTTACAAAGCACAGTTTATGGAAATTCAAGCTTCCTCTTAATGTTTCATCAATTATGAAGTTCCTAGTCAAAATAAGAGACAAAATCATGAAGGAATGCATCAGTGTAGTGGATGATGGAAATAAAACTTCTTTCTAGTTTGATTATTTGACTTTGTATGGTTCTTTAGAACAATGTGATGATATAACACCTATAAGAGTAATAATTCACCAGAATGCCATAATAACTCAAACATTTTCAATCCAGAGCAGTTACACAAGGTCTTTTACTATGCCAACATTTCTTTCTTTCTTTTAACCTTTATGTTAAATAAAGACAGAATGGATACAATTATCTGGAAGCTAAAAACAATGGGTAGATTCTCTAACAGCTATTACAAGAAGTTATTTAATAAAACAACTCAAAATATAACCTTATACAAACTTGTATAGGGTAAGCACCTACTACCTCGAACCTCTTACACTATGTGGCTAGCAGTCAAAGGTAGGCTTCCTATAATAGACAAGCTAAGAAGATTTTTACATCTTCCCAAATGGTGTATCCTTTGTAAAACCTTATTGGAAACTCTAAACCACCTATTTTTTCATTGTCGCTAACTAGATTAGCTTGGAATGAAGTTTTGAACCTTTGCAATTATACCAATGCTTCCCATAACTAACATTACATAGTGGAATGAAGCGTCATATTGAAAATAAAGATGAAAGAGATGGATAAATATATAGGGTGACGTTGTTTTATTTAGTAACTGGTATATGGAATGAAAGAAACAAATGGATCTTCTCCAACCAAAGTCTAAGTAATAAAGCCTTTTTAGCTTATTGAGTAATAGGATCTGATCCTACATTTGCTTGTGTAAGGATAAGCAAAAGTATAACTCCTAATCAGCTTCAAATGGAATATTCACTAAGATGATACTTACGTCTTTACTTTGTAAATAATGTATTTTGACAATTTCAAGTTTTTATAACTATGTCTAGGTAATGTTGGAGTTAGAAATCAAATCAGCTAGTATCCATTGACTCTTTTGATGTCTTTCTAGGCTTATTATATATTTTCATTCTTTTAAAAAGAAGATAGGTCAACCAATTTGTAATCTTATATTAGGATAGTAAAGAAAATGGCAATCACTATACTACTACTAGATGATAAATAACAATAAGATAAAGTCTACATTTATATAGCATAATAGTAAGTTATTAAGAATAACAGGAAGCAACTTGTGCACCTTGACTCTAAATACACACCACTGGGGGATCCAACCACTCATTTAATGTGTAGACAAGTGTTATATCATAATGGAGAGTAAAAATTCTTAGAGAGTAAAAATTCTTAGAAATTATTTTTACTTTTTTTTCTTTTCATTTTAATATATTCATTTTGTTTTTAATCATTTAAAGTGAAAATATAAGTCCTTTAACATAATTAGTTTAACTAGAATTTAAGGGGTTTTGTAAAAAAAATTATTAAAAATACTTAAATAGGGTTTTGTACTGATTTCTCTTCATTATTAATGAAGAGGATATAGTAAATTCAACCCTTAAATCACTCGAGGAGGAGGGGACTAAGCTATTATAAATTATAGTGTTGTATTCACTGTTCCTATACTCTTTACATTATTTGCTCATTTTGTTATTTTCTTGTGTTTTATATTCGATATAAATTTGAACTATATCATCCCAACATTATAGTTCATCATATTAAGTGATCCCCTTATATTTAAACTAAAAACAAACCTATGATATATAGCTTAGATATACGAAATTACAAGGTTACTAGTCAGAGGAGAGAGAATATTTTTAATATTTTCATTATTATTCCCTTTGGATTAATAAATTAATATACATAATTTTAAATTTGTCTTACAGTTACATACGATAATGTTAATTGATTTTAAAATTTAAGACACCTAATTTACATCTCTTTTGATTGCCTTTTATAATTATAACAACTACAATAGGCTTCTAATTGAGTAGTAATTTATAAATTTTGACAGTTTTTTATTAGTAAAGGAAATAACAATCATCATTTTTACATTTTTCATGGTATCAATATGATGGTTTTTAGATCAAAGTCCCTAACGTAAAAAAAAATCATCATATTGATACCATGAAAAATGT
>JANJEY010000005.1:60808218-60821517 GCA_024703695.1 Erythroxylum cataractarum
AATGGAAATTGGAGCATATGCATTCATGCATAAGAGCATGATCAGATAATGACAGTTGTGACCGGAGCAGCCAACGTTAGAGCCACAGGCTCACTGAGCCCACCGAACACTGTTACTGAACCGAGCCTCGAGCTCGAGGGGAGTTAGTGCATACCTAGAGGGCTCTCCTACTCCCTAGACGCGTCTAATTACTGATCACTGATAGGCGTTCGGTCACAACACCGTAATAAATTGGACAATGTCACATGTGCATTGCATATATAAATGATTAAATGTGGATAGTGTGATATGTCTGGAAATGATATAGGTGATACTGTGAACTGTGTAAATATGCATGAATTGAGTGAACCATCGATGATTGTTTCTCACTGAGTTCGCAAACTCACCCAACATTGCAATCATTTTTCAGGAATTGAAGAGTACCCAGTTAGACAAACGAGATTATGATTACTGCAAGAGTGACGGAGTTTGAAGTCGGGATCAGTTTCATGTCTGCATTTAAATCATTCTGATTTATATGTGAAAATTTGTATTTTCGCAGATAAATAGTGTTATTGTATCGGGCCCAATTTGGCTATGATTATATGTATATGAACTGATTTAAGTACTGAAATAGTATTTGATTGAAAACATTTTCATATTGCGGGGCCAGATTGTTTACTGATATTTGCGCACTCTATTGTTTTAAAAAAAATGCATTACCGAATTTTTGAACTGCATTGACTGCTCTAGCATACCACTCTCATGAGACACGGGCTCGGATATCACCCACGATATCGGGTTCGGGTCTGGCGAGAGTGGGGTGTTACAGATATGGCAATGACTATATGATAATATGACTCAAATGTATCATTTAATGTTGCCCAATCTTGTTATTACTAGCACAAGGTGGATGCTATTGTCTCGTATGATCTAGGATATAATGTTCCTTTAATTGCTGACTATAGACGTAAAATTCTAAGAATTTTTGTTTATGAAATAAAGAGTTATTGAAATGAAAGAATAATGACTTTGGACAACTTATGAATGTTCAATCATGGTACTGGTTAGACAAATAGAAGATATAAAATAGTATTGTCTGCTAAGGAGACAACATTGTTGAAGTTTAGGAATTCATTTGACCTTATTAGAAATGTCGATACATTGTTTCAGATATTTGATGAAATTGTGAATGAAATTGGGTCAAAAAATATTGTTCAATTTATTACTGACAATGATTATGCTTACAAAGCATCTGAAAAAAGATTGCAAAACTCTTCATAAACAATAATATATTTGTCAACTTCATTTTCGTAATTTTCATTATAATTATGATTCGTTGTTAGTAAATTATTTATGATATGTAAAAATAATTTAAATAATATTAATCATAATAATCATTAAAGCCAGTAAAATAATAATAATTTTATAAATTTTTTATGACCAATCATTAGAAAAGAATATTTATTATTTCCTTTAAGCTTGGTCATATTTTTTCTATCAGTCACTAAGACCTTAAACTTTATGATAGGATTTATTATGTAGATTTCCACAAGATATTCGTATGGTGATGATGAGTTTTCTCTTAATGATAAGAATTTTGTTTCAAATAAGAATTGAGGTCAACAAGAATTGAGTAGATATTTGATTGAATAAAGTTTCAGGTTTTCATTTCTCTTCTTCTTTTTAGTTGACTTATATTTGATATATATGTTAAATTATATATATGCAATATAAACATAACTATAAATTTTTTGTTTCAAGTTTTACTTATGGTTGGTTGTTTACTCAACACAAACTCTTTTGATCAATTATAATACTTAAAGAGCTTGGATATTTATTATTCTTTTTATTTGATATTTTGATGTAATATTATTTATTATATTGTAAGAGTGAAATCCGTAAGAAGAATTGATTTTGATTTCATTTTTTTTTTTGAACAAAGATGTCTTATTTTGATTTCATCTATTTGCATTGGTGAAAAGCGATTATGATATGTGTTGCAACTTAAGTCTTATTGGCCTAAGTTAATGGAGTGTGTGCAGTTGAACTTGTGAAGGATGAATTGACTGAGTGTAGTTGTTTGACATGTTTGATCGAGGGCGAGCAAAGGTTTGGTGTAGGAGAATTTGTTAAGTCATCAATTTGCACATATTTTGTACTTAATTCTCTTTAATGTGTTGAAATTATTATTCAAAATTAATGGAATTGTCTTATAATTGTTTGTAGATGATTTTCAACATCTTAGAGATGAAATTGAATCAAAAAGATGTAAAATAATTAAGAAAATCCGAAATTCCAAGTTTGACAGCAATTTAGTGACTAAGTGTGGGCACGTCTAAGGATAAAATCAATCTATAGATCTATTTTCAAGATTCAAAATCAAGATTTTCGCAATCTTTAAAGATCATATTGCCATCTATCAAAGGGATTGACTACCTAAAATTGGAGGATACATTATCTGCTAAAAATTAAGGAAAGATAGGGAAGAAATCAAAAAAACATGAAACACTACAAGATTATACTATTCACAATGTTTTTTTTTAATAAAACGTCATGAAATGTTCAAATTTTTTGTGAAGTTTAAAAAACGTCAAAAAATATTCTAATTTTTTGCAACGTTTGATGAAAACGTTGTAAATTTGTAACACTTTCTGTTACATTTTATCAATAAAACATCGTAAAATACAAATCGCGATGTTTTATTGAAGAAAACGTCGCGGAAAGCTTTTGAGAGCATTACCAAAATTACTATTGCATACATATAGATACACACACTTAGCAAGCATTACCAAAATTACCATTATATACATATAGATACACACACTTATCCGCTACACACTCTGCTAATCAATCTCTATTCTGACGTTCTTACAGAGTGACCATGGATCCCAACCCCAAATCCTTTCCAATCCTCTCCTACTTCCTCACCCGATTCCCCTGGTTTGGACCCAAATCACCCACCTCCGATGTCGAGCAATTGCCTCCAATCTCCCCCTCCTCGCAACCTCCTATCCTCTCCCAAATGCCCCATTTCTCTAACCCCAAGCTCCTTGCCTCTATGATACTTGCCATTTTAGATGTGTCCCAGACCCAAGTTGTGCTCCAAA
This sequence comes from Erythroxylum cataractarum, assembly GCA_024703695.1. Classification (NCBI taxonomy): domain Eukaryota; kingdom Viridiplantae; phylum Streptophyta; class Magnoliopsida; order Malpighiales; family Erythroxylaceae; genus Erythroxylum; species Erythroxylum cataractarum. The sequence goes on from JANJEY010000005.1 coordinate 60,811,308, forward strand.
CTCTGGGCCCACGATCTGACCATGAGTCCGTCAACACAGCCAAGCAAAAGCTCTCAAAAATTGAATGCAATATCTCAGAGAAGGAGAGGAGCTTGTTTAAGACGATAGTGTAGTAGGAGATGATGCACAACGCTTACGAGAAGCTACTGAAGGACGCGGAGAAGTGGTTGATTATGATGTTGTTCATTTAATTGTTGCAATTTTCTAGAAATGTGAGTCAAACACGTTGGATAATTGAAGACGAAAGAATGGGAGAAGCATCGGTTGAGGTGTAAAACCACTATCTCATACAGTTGTTATTGCCTTTACCGACAATAATATTCTCCCTGCATGATTGGAAAAAAGTGATTATTTATTCAAAGTTAATGCGGATTTTTGGACCAGACCAGCAGAGTGTTTTGTGATGCTACTGGAAATCCTCTATTTAGTACAGATATAGCAGTAGCTTTGTGAGTGTCTGAGAGTATGCTCATACTCTCCCATACCTTAACTTTTCTAGCCTATCTCTATTGTGTTTGTGATTTTCTTGAATTAATTTTTAGTACTCTTGGGCATATTCAGTTAATACAGAGGCTCTACTTAAGAGTACAAATGTCAATGGCATATTTGATTGCCATTCCAGTAACAGCAATATAATACTGGACCACATATCCTTCAGAGAGCTAGCTTCCAAGGGCTTTACATCAATGGACATGATGTCGATTACCTACTGTGAAGAGAATGGAATTCATGGTTTGTCACACTGTTACTATGTTCTATTCGCTTTCCATACTTTTGACCATGAGTCTCTGATATTGATATATAGCCTAATTTCTGCCTGCATTTGTACTTTTTAATCTGCTCGAGCATGGGAACATATCTAGGGCGTTGTGTGGTGATCAAGTAGGCACTTTAATTGATCAAGGGGGAAGGATTAGTTGAAAAATAAGCAAATTTTTAAATTGGATGAATCCGTGCATTGAGGCTAGTGTTGTTGAGCTGGTACTTATTGTGCATATATCATAGATTAGATTAGATTAGATTAGATAGATACAAGGGGCTGATCTGGGCTCAGGATGAAGAGTTAAATTAGCATCCACAAGTATAACACTACTACAGCAGCCTTGGTATACCCTACTGGTCAATTGATGTCATTGCCACAAAAAAATGGGATGGCATCAGATCCCTGTTGTATATAGAAATTTATGTTTTATAATTGCAAGATACATTAATAATTGGAAGATCCATGTTGGTAAAAGTTATGAATTATCTTCTACAAAATTGCGAATTACAATTAGTATATTTTGATATTAATTAGTGTATGTTGATATTAATTAGTGTATTATGAAATATTTGCAAATTGCAGTTAAATAATACGTTGTCTGCAGGTATGAAATTCTTGTGATACATGAATAATTATTAAAATTAATGATATACTAAAAAAATTGAAGAACTATTAAATAAATAAAATTTATAAATAATAATGAATAGTTATTAAACAAATAAGATTAAAAATTGTATTTTAAAAAATAATTATTAAATTAATATGATTTTCGAAAAAATGAAAATGATAATAAAAATGACGTTTCTAAAAACGTCGCGAAAGATATTCCGCGACGTTTCCAAAAAAACGTCACGGATTCTTTCACATTTTATAACGTTTTAAAAACGTCGTGAAATGTTAGACAATCTGCCACGTTTTTTTAAAAACGTCGTAGAATATTCAAACTTTTAATGGTATTTTTATAAACGTCGTTGAATGTTAGTATTTTTTGTGATGTTTTATATAAAATGTTGCAGAAAGCTTTTACTTACACCACATTCTGTGACGTTTTTTGTTACGTTTTTTAAAATGTCGCAGAATGTATTCTGCGACAATTTTTGAACATTCTGTGAAGTTTTAAAAATGGCGCAGAATGCTTGTTTTTTTTAGCGAATGTCTTGCGACAACGGTAAAGATGATGGCATGCCTTGTTATTGCCACCGAAAATAAGGTTGAGGGCATGCCATTGATGTTGGTAGTAATGGAGTTCTGTGACTGCGCATAATCAAGTTTGATGATCTGATGTACGAAGTTTTCCAGAGTGAAAAAATATTACATCATAAGTGCAAGTTTTCCATATCCAAAAAAAAAAAAGGTTGAAATTAATTCCGTAATTTAGGGGAGCAAATTCTACAACCTACGCACTTGCAAAGTTAGCAACTGACACAACTTTTTGAAAGAGTGTCGCAAACAAATTGCAAATGAATTCCATTACAGACAAGCTTTATTGAATCAGGAAAGAGAGAGAGTATTAGAGAATTCTAAATCAGCCTAAAACCCAAAAGGAAAAAGATTTAGAACTTAAGGGCAATAATTTAAGAATTTTTATTTAAATTTCAAATTCATATTTCAACCTTAGTGATTATAGATAACACTTTTCTAAAATTTCAGTCATGAAAACAATCAAGGCAAGATTTGGTGGATAAATTTCACAATCATCGTGATTAATGCTCTAATACATATATTAGAGTTTTGAACTAGCAAGATTGTAAAATCATCATTTATATTCGTCACTGAGAATATATTCCTTACAATTTTAAAAAATTCTTTTTAAAAAGTTAAAGGACTCGTTGCAGAATCCTTTTTTGATTTCTTATTCATGTTTTCTATATCTTGTTATTTTATATTCTTATCTCATTTGTTATTTTACAAAACAAAGTTTATTATGATTATGAAACTAGTACAACTGCCTTCACAATCACTACAAGAAATGTAGACAAAATCACAATGTGTTAACCGGATACTCAATGACGAGTGGTGACCCTGTCTTTCACTTGTATTTCTAGTTTTCATCCGTATTAAATATAGACATATTTTTCGTTACGAAATTAAGAACTAGTAAATATAAATCGATCCCTGTAAAATTCTTTCGAAATAGAGCATAAACCGACTTTGGTAGGGCAAATTCTTGTGCAACATTTACAATGATTCCGAGCATTTGTAGTTGCAGACGCCATAAACAGGAACCCACGCCGAGTGCCTTTCCACTTAATTCCCTAAGAAATTCTCCACACCCACAAAAGCCAACATTTCATTTTTATTCAATTTCATGATAATAAGAGTCCTGCTAACTTTTTGTATATTTTTTTTAATGCAATGAGTCTCCAAGATAAGAAAGTCAGAAAGAGCTGTACATGTCCATGAGTGTATATCATTGAACATTCGCATGCAGGGACTATGTGATTGAACTTTTTCGACAGCAGCTGACTTTCCTTGTCCAACTTTTTTCTTCTATTGGAGATTAAATGAAAAGAAAAGAGAAGGTACGTATTTGTGTTTGAATTGAAAAACCTGTGGCCTAGGATTGTTCAAGGAATGCTAAATGTAGAAGGAAACTCAAATCCTATAGAACATATTTGTCCCATGATTAATGGGATATCATTGACTAAAACCTAGCACAATTTAAATATAACACGAGAAATTTTAAACTTATAGATGCTAAATGGCGGGATATTATAATAGTCAGATCCCAAAAGTGTTGAAAATAAGTGTACACTTTGATCGCTCCACCTTGAAGGGGTGTGGTTCGATGGTTGAGAGCGGGACTTGACTTTAGTTAGGTACAGGTTCGATTCCATGCTAGCCCCTCTTGTAAGAGCCTGGGACAGCCGGGGTTTTACCTGTAGATGGAGAACTAGTTGAACCCTCAATGATGAGGTGCACCCGCTTGACCCGCCTGTAGGGTGGTGTCCTAATTAGACCCTCAAAGAGGTATGCTCGCTTGATCCACCTACAAAGTTTCCTTGAATCCCAAAAAAAAAAAAAAAAAAAACTTTGATCGCTGCAAGTCAACTTAATAACACCTTCATTTTGTCGTTTTATTTGGGTTTATTAGGTCAATATAAGCAACTGTACCTCATTATCATTGCATAAGTGTAAGTGAAAATTCCTACTTTTCTGTACTATCCAAAATTCTCACTAAGAAATGTATTACGGACCCACTTCCTTAACCTTCCTCTAATTGCGGAGATATGCCTTTGAATTAGGAAGCTAGTTGGGAATCTTAGCTGTAACCTAGTTTAACATCGTCCATCGTACCTGGCAAAGGAGAAATGATTGTTTACGAGACTATTCGATATTTTCTTTAACTGACATCACTTCTTTTGAAACTAAAATAATAAACTGAATTCATTATATTAGTTTAAATAAAAATATGAATCAGGTATATATGTTATATTCCTTCTAAAGTTTACATATTAATACTCTATATTCGAACACCTCTTTAATTAATCATACTCGTAATACCGAATTCTATTCAAACTCTAAAACTAATGACTATTCTTAGTGAACAGTTTAGAGCTGAGCCAAAAACATATTTTTCAAATATATAGTGATGTACTTAATTATAACCAATTTATTATGCCTTTGCATTATGATAAATTCTAATAACAGTCAATATTTGTTTTACTCAGCCAAGAAAAGAACTTACGAATTAGAGTAATCAATTGAGAAAAAAAATCTAATAAGTGTGTTCCAAAAAATATACAATGTACAAACTATATGTCAACAACTAATAAACTTCAAGAGAGAGGTGCCAGGACTTATAACAGTGAGAACATAAATACGAATCTATAAGCAACTATAGTCTATAAATACAAAACTATAATTCTTACTAAACATGTTCTAATAAAATTTTCGACCTTCTAATAGATTATTTTAATTTTAAATTTTTATTCATTATATAATCAAAATACATTTTAAAATTATATTCTTTCTAATATTATTAAAGTTTGAAAAAATGTATGGAACGATGATGAACAAAAGGTATTTCATTCATATCAATTAGTGCGTACAGGAGGAAGCTTTTATACTACTATTTGCTATGTCACGATCTACTTGTAACAGAAAAAGATGTTGTACAGTTAAGGGAAGGAAACGGTTTGTACAGAGGGATGATTGTGGGAATAAGGGAGAGGATATTCGGTTGCTGATGTGGCTGGGCCAACAGAAATGAGAACTCCAGCTTTGTGACCCATGGCCTGGATCCGAAGATGGAAGGCTGAATGGGCAAAATTATTTGTGTCATTTAACAAAGTTAATTGATTTTTAATTTATGTATTAGAATTTTCTATTAGAATACAAATGCTAAATATGTGTTTTTTTTTTCATTCTCTACGTCTCTAGTTAATGGAGTCAAATCTTATCGTTTTTTAACTACTAGGTGATTTAATATAAAGTTTATTTTTAATATTTCTATCCTTTTTAGTATAATTGTGTGGACATGTTAGTTTCAATAAATACGTGTTAATATAAATATAATAAAAATCCAAAAAATTAGGAGTATCTTTTGGTTCAAAAACATATTTTCATGGATTATAACATTTAATTTGATTATTTACTAATCAAATATATACCATAAGATATATTTAATACTATTTATGATAAAAACAAAGTAGGTTGCCATTTACGTAAATGCTATAAATAATTTGTGTTCTTTTATTCGATGGTTGAAAAAAAAATGAATATAATGCATAATTTTCTTTTAAAAAATCTATAACATACAAGCTTATTTTACGAGTTTGCCCACGTGCATTTGCACCTACATAAAGTAATAGGTTTATACATTACAAATTTTGTTTACTTTTATAGGACAATCCCAAAAATCCAGGCTTGCAAGCATTCAATTTAAAGAATAAGTTAGACATCATTTGCATGGACCTTGGACAGTTGAACATGGAATCAAGTGCTTCTAGAATGGTAGACCATTTCAACCACGATACAATATTGTTTCATCGCCAATCACGTTACATAAATATGTATGATCATTAATTATTTCAAACTTTACTCAATTTTATAATTATAACATAACTTTTAAAAAATTAGCTATTAAGTACTCAAATTTTCTATTTTTTTCAATTTTAGCCCGACATATATCTATTTTTCTTAATATTGCTAACGTGACTTGTCACATAAAACAAAAAATCAAAACATATACACACGTTGTATTTCTTTAAGTTTAATTAAAATACATTGTTTTGTTATTAAAATCTTGCCAAATCGTTAGAATTGAAAACTCTAAATTAGTTCGTTCTCATGCAACTTAGGGTTGCAGATTATGATTTCATTTAGATTGTTAAAAATTGTCCTTCTCGTCTCACATCAGCATGATAGAATGTCATTATCATCTCACACCCGTAGATTTGATTTAGGGATATCAATTTCAAAACGATATTGTTTAGTTAAACTTAATTAAGTGTGATGTGTATAAGTATTTAGGATTTCTGTCTTATGTAGCCAGTCACGTCAGTAATGTTAACAAAAATGTTATCTTTATATTAGAATTTAAAAAATTGAAAATTTAAGTATTTAACTGTCACTTTTTTAAGTTTAGATTATATATAATTGTAAAATTGAATAAAATTTGAGATTTTTTTGTAGTTAACATTTTTTTATTGTGACAAATCTACCAACTTGATATGCTAACATGGTAAAACTATCTCAATTAATTATCAGATTACAATCTGAGCTATCATACTAATCGGAATTGGCTAGTTCATTGGCATTTTATAACTCAACCATGTGGTTTATTATAATTAATCGTAGTTAGTACGTACCTGCATTACATTGACCGCAGGCAATTCTTCCTGGAAACGAACTGAGATTGTTATATGTCCAATTAATCCTGAAGCCGCTGAATTCCTGGAAAGAAACTCTTATCGCATTGGCTGTACAGTTTAATGTTTAGCGGTTGAAAGACTTACTATTCTTCTGTTCCTTGACAATTTGTACCGCAACACTGCATTGGAATCTCGACCAATAATATGAGAGAATATTTTAGGAGACATTGCAAAGAAAAAAAAAGAGAGAAAACTCAAGGTGTCGGTATCAATGGCTAACAACTATGTTTATGTTCAAGCCTGCCGCTTAAATGATTACGAAAGCAATAGACTTTGGTGCATATGAGCCGCTTCTTATGACCATGACAATCTTCTATATATTGCCTGGATAAATCTATGGGTGATGCAACGATCACTCCGTATAGATCCATATATTCCAAATTCCTAGAAGTGGAAAATAACAATGTTTCCTTCTTCTAATTGTGCTACTACTAGTAGCTTCTTGGCAACTGCACTTGTTTTTCTTGGACTGGCTCTACGCCACTCTAATGCTCAATTGAACGCCACCTTTTATGCCACCACTTGCCCAAATGTGTCCAGTATCGTTCGTGGCGTAATTCAACAAGCTTTACAATCTGATACTCGGATTGGTGCCAGCCTTATTCGCCTCCACTTTCATGATTGCTTCGTGAATGTATTCTTCAAGCACATGATATCTCAGGAATTTCCAATTTTATTTCTTGTGTAGTTACTAATTAAGTTGCCATGGTTTGGGTTTTACTGTTCAGGGATGCGATGCCTCAATTCTGCTAGATAACAGCACAAGCATACTGAGTGAGAAATTGGCAGGTCCTAATGTAAACTCTGCTCGGGGTTTCAACGTAGTTGACAACATCAAGACTGCTACTGAGAATTCTTGTCCTGGAGTTGTCTCCTGCGCTGACATTCTTGCACTTGCTGCCGAGGCTTCTGTTTCATTGGTGAATCAATATCCAATTAATAGCTAGATTTATCCTGATTATTAATCCTTTATTCTATTGGGATTCGAACTTGAGAATGGTATATAGGTTAAAGAAATTGTCTTTCAGAAAGTAGCTCGTTGGTTTATTCTAACATGCATCTTAATAATTGTCATGTCTCTGACTATGCGATTGTGCACATGGCCATAGTCGGGAGGTCCTTCATGGAGTGTACTGCTTGGAAGAAGAGATAGTTTAACCGCAAACCAGGCCGGAGCCAATGCGTCTATACCCGGTCCTTTTGAAAGTCTAAGCAACATTACTGCCAAGTTCTCTGCTGTGGGTCTAAACACTAATGATCTCGTCGCATTATCAGGTAAATTCCACTTCTAGTTCCTCAAGAAATGCTTCAACTTTCTCAAATTATGCACTTAAGTGCTAGCTAAAGAACATATTTATATGATTGAACTCTAGGTGCCCACACATTCGGGCGTGCTCAGTGCAGAACATTTAGCAATAGGCTCTACAATTTTAGTGGGACTGGCAATCCTGACCCTACACTAAACACGAGTTATCTAGCAACTCTCCGGCAAATATGTCCACAGAATGGGAGCGGAACTGCACTGGCTAACCTCGACCCAACAACCTCAGATGGTTTTGACAACAATTACTTCACCAACCTTCAAAACAACCAAGGACTTCTCCAATCAGATCAAGAGTTATTTTCCACTACAGGCGCTGCTACAATAGCTATTGTTAACAGCTTTGCTAGTAGCCAGAGTGCGTTCTTTCAGAGTTTTGCTCAGTCCATGATTAACATGGGAAACATCAGCCCTCTAACAGGAAGCAATGGAGAGATTCGATCGGACTGTAAGAAGGTCAACGGAAGTTAGGCAATAATATATATATCTATAAACGAAAGCATTTCAAGTTTTGAAGCTTTATGCATTTCTAATAAGAGAAGACCTTCAAGGTTCATTGTTGCAATTTGCAAGTAGTAGTTGCTTGCTACTTTGACGGAGAAGTTTACGCGCGTCCTAAGGAAAATTTTTCAAAAAGATTTGGTGTGTTCAGTTCAGTTTTCTATTATTATTATTATAATAGTTGTTGGTCAAAGGGATTGTGCTATGGAGTCAAAGGGTTAGTGATATAGTGATATAGTCAAAGGGTTAGTGATATAGTGATATTATTATTCTTCTCTCTTTCTATATAGTGAAAATAGGCTTTTGAAAGCAGCCAGGGTATCAACTCCAGATATACTACTGATGATAAGAAAAATAAATGCAAATCGCAACCAGAAAAATATTGGAGAATACGTAATACTTCTTTGTTTCATCACTACATTTAATTTTTATACATTTATTTTCTACCAACAAACAACCTGAATTAGTTTTTTGGTCTTAATTAAAATATATTAGCTTAATTTTGGTTTACACTGGAGTAACCTTTTTCATTAATCTCTTATCTTATCTCGCTGGAAACTCAGGAACTTTTCTACTCATCAAAAACATCAACCTCTAGAGTCTAGAGAGCTACTTCAACTTTTAATGGTTAGATTATTAGAAAGTTCACTGGGGCACTATTTAAACACAAATAGCAATAAATTATAGAACTATGACAACACTCTCACTTTTATAAGTCAATGGTCTGAATGATTAGATATCCTATACGACTATCAAAACATCCGCCATTCACATCATTTAAATGTTACAGAAATAGTAAAATACAAGCATTTGAACAAAATTTTGCTACTATATGCCCTTGCAGTAAATTAATTGATTTTAATTTTATGTATGACATTATCATTTCATTAACAAAGACATTTTTTATCTTTATGTATTAAGTCTATCACTACAAAAAAACTGTGGATTAACGACGAAAACTTAATGACGGAAAAGAAACCGTTGAAAATTAACGAAAAAAAGTATATTTTTATCGCTAAAATTGATTATTTTAGTGACGGTACTATTAATTATTGCTAAATATGGAGAGAAATCGTTGCGGCAAAATTTACGACAGACGTTAGCGACGGGAAAATATGGTTGTCAATAATTGTACTAAATTAACGATGGAAAATACCAACGGACAACATACCATTAGTAATTACCGACGGTAGTACTTCCTCCGTCGGTAACGTTGACAATTTAGCGACATAATAGATGCCATCGGTTAATAAGGCAAGAATTGATGGTGCAATAATCGCTACACAAAATTTTTCGATGGAAGTTACTGACAATTATTTTTGTTTCATCAGAAAATGTTGTCGTGAAAAATTTTGTATAGCGATAGAAAATTTCCGTCGATAAATCAGGATTTTAAGTTTAAAAAATAACATCGTTTGGTAATGTTTTGGTAAAGAAAGTCGAAGCAGTAATGAAGTAGGAAGTTCCTAGAAATGTGTATAAGGTTCAGAGTTTTCTTAGATTAGCTGGTTATTACAAGAGGTTTGTCCAAAGGTTTTCATTCTGCCCCTTTGATAAAGCTTCTAAAGAAGAATGTACCGTTCAGATGGACAGATGAGTTGATGCACTCATATTTTCTTATCTTTTTATACTTTTACACTTAGTTTTTATTCTCATTTGATGTCTAAATCACGTAGCTTACATTGATTTTATCATTTCAAGTGTTTTAGGTGTCAAATGAAGAAAATCATGCTAAGGAGGGAGATTTAG
>JANJEY010000005.1:60858926-60875514 GCA_024703695.1 Erythroxylum cataractarum
TTGCTCCCAACTATAAATATATCTTTCAATACACCATAACTTTACCAACATATACAAATACAATAATTCCACCAAAAATTCAAAATCGCAAGATTTCACTAACCCAATTATTTCAACATTTTTAATAATCACAATTCACATAATCATCTCAATTTCACTATTCAAAACACAATCACTATCAAATGCCGGAACAATCATGAATACATGTCACAATGTATATGCATGTGCAAAATAATCTATCTCTCTAAAATCAGAGGCCACAAAACACTCGATCATAAATTAAGCACTAACAACTCTACACTCATAACACGATGCTCATCGCATCGGTAACGGGATGCTACATTTATCGCTTAGAAGCTTCAGGCCTTTTATATTCAGATGTCCATACTGCAAATGCCATAGCGTCGAATCATTCTTTATACTTGCAGCGAGAGCAACATTCTCCATGTTAGAAACATCCAATAGAAACATCTTATTTGGAGTCATACTGACATAGAATTGCTTGTCGGATTTCTTGTTTTTAATGATGCATGCAGCGTCATCAAACAAAATAGAATAGCCACTTGCCATTAGCTGTCCCACACTCAACAAGTTATACTTTAAATCAGGGACAAATTGAACATTGTCTAGCATCTTTACACTACCTTGACTAGTGTCGATTCCCACCGTGCCTTTCCCTTCAACTTGTATCTCCCTTTTGTTGTCGAGTTGCACCTTAATCTTTTGTGTTTCATCAAGATTCTTAAACAAGGATTTGGAGCCTGTCATGTGATTTGAACAGCCGCTATCCAAAAATCATAAATCACTTGGCTTATCGTTAGTATCAAGACAAGCCATAAAAAGTTTGTTATCATCATCATGTTCTGTTGCAGAAGACTCACCTTTGTACCAACAATCATCTGAAGCATGCCCATATACATTGCAATGAACGCATCTTTCTGCTGCAAAATTAATAGATTGATTTTTATACTAACAATCAGCTTGTACATGTCCATAGTTTTTGCAGTTATAACACTGAATGTTACTCTTTGTGTTTCCTCTGCCTCTGCCACCTCCTTCAGTTCTGCCACGGCCTCTGCCACCTCGATCGCGACCACAATATCCTCCTCTTCCATGACCTTGTCCGATCGACTGTTGACGTGCCTCCTTTACTTGAAATGTCCTTTCTTCATGATTTTCACGAGATTTGTTGATTCGTGATTCATGAGATTGAAGGGATCCCATCAATTCATCAACAGAAAGAATTGACAAATCCCTAGCTTCTTCTATAGCAGCTACCACATGATCAAATTTCGGTGTCAAACTTCTAAGAATCTTTGCACAAATCGTTTCATTAGATATATGTTCACCATAGGACCTCTGTTGACTGACTATCGTCATCACTCTTGACAAGAAATCAGCAACCGATTCATCATTCTTCATAGCCAAGGTTTCAAAATCACATCTGAGAGTTTGCAACTTTACCTTAATGACCTTTGAAGCACCTTTGAATTCTGTCTGCAGGATTGACCATGCTTGGTGTGAAGTAGTCGCTGCTGCAATTCTCGAAAACATTGTCTCATGTACTGCTTGCTGGAGGATGAACAATGCTTTGGCATCTTTCTTTTTTATTTCATTTAGCCTTTCCTTTTCTTCCTCAGTAGGTTCCAGAATATCAACATAACCATACTCCACCAAGTCCCATAGCTCTTGGGACTTGAGCAATGTCTTTACTTTAATACTCCACCACTCATATTTTTCACCGTTGAAAATGGGTAGGAGTGGTTGAGAAGTAGAAAATCCAGATATCGTTGCCATCTAATACAATCACTCTTACTTTCTCGTGTTTCCCAACTTACCCAAAAAGTGTTTCACTCTTACACACTGGACCCAGAGACTACCCACTCAAATGCCGTAAGATACAAATGGCTCTGATACCAAGTTTGTTGAGAAAAACGAACAAAAGAAGAAGTGACAGGACAAATGAAAAAGAAATGAAATGACAAGACAAATGGAACTCTTTGCAATTTTTCACTTTATTGTAGTTTCACACACATTCAAAAGTTAACGTGCCTGTATAAATAGGCGTACATCAAAACAGACTTAACAAAATATCTGGACTCATATACTAACTGCAAGCTAACTTTTAGGGACTACTTTTGACTAACTATAAAGCTGAAACTATCCACCATAATCGGGCTTCAACAAAATAACCAAACTAAAGATATTTATTTATTTATACCGAAACCAATAAGAGAATCTTTGAATTATTCTTCAATATACGAGGCACACGTCTATGTCCATAATCGTGTAAGCTTTTATAACCATATACAAGCTGAAAGGCGATGTTTCATGATCAGGCATGCTCATGCTGAGCTAGACACACTTGTGTCAATGGTGGATATGACTACGTTGATCATGTAACTCATTTATATTTTTATAACATCGAGTTTTGAAACTTAAAGATCGGATGTGGTCACCATGAATGACCATGTGAAATAGGAGATTTTGGTAGAGGTTCAAGTTCAACGATACCAACACTACATTCGTTATATATGGCTCCTTCAGGTCAAATGTACGTGATGACATTACATTCATCCTCTTGGACCACCATTAATAAGAGATGGCTGAGATACAGATGACTAGTTAAAATCCTCTAGTCTAACGGCAAAGCTCTTCACCTTTATTTATCTATCTTGCCAAATGCCATGTTTTAATGAAAATCTTCCATCCTTCATAATAAATTGCAGGCTGCAGTTTATAGAACATATTTTTTTGTTCAGCATTTTGATAAATTTTTTATTAAAGTTTCAATTTACAAAAATCTTATGAAATTGGGATTGCTTATATAAAAGTCTAAGTTGTTTCCACAAAAGTCAAAAAGTTGAAGTTAATAAAATAAAACTCTACTTCTAATGACTTTAAAACTCTCTACTTTATCATAAATTGTCTAATTTGAAACACATCTCACACACTCACACGGTTATTATTAGAAGCAAATCTAGTTGATAGTATTACTATTAAATCTTACTAAGAAGCTGAACGGGATTGTTAAAAGATATTATCCCCAGAAGTCATCGTGGTTTATATGTTTCGTCAATAAAGTCAATCTTAGCCGTCCAACTAACTCCACTCATTGGGGTCATACCATTATCTCTATCGCTCGATTTCAATCATCGAAACCTAAAATAAGAGTTGAACATGATCTCTGATGCAGATAAGCATTTCTCTCACGTTCCCTCTCTCTCTCTCTCTCTTGGCGGATTTGTTGCATTAGAATTTTCAGTTGACAAACTTACACTTCACAAGAGAATGGAACCAGGATTGACGAGTCAGCTCAGAGCCAACTCGACTCTTAGTCTGGAACGAGTAGCCAGTTGATTGTGGAAATCCCCAGGTATTGTTCCAGCTCTTTTTTATGTTTATGCCTGTTTTCCAAATCTAATTTCTCGCAATTGTTCGCCACTTTCATTTGACCAATCTTTAGATTTTGATCACATTTATAGTGTCTTTTGTAAAACCATTGCCTTGAAAGTTTCATCTTGATGAACAAAGGTAAAGGTTTAGTCTTGTGTTTTGGAGATTTTCAATTGACTATAAAATTTTGGTATTTCATTGGATGTAATAACTTATCGCTGATTCTTGGGGCTTTGTTTTTCACTTGGGTTCCTTGAATTTCTGTTTTAAGTCAGGGCTGCTTAGTTGGGGTTTGTTGGATCGGTATTAGTTGGGTTTTAATTTATCTTCTCTTTGTGCATTAGTGTGAAAACTGGGTTGTAATTTGATTTTGCAATCTGTGAAATTCAGGCTTTTCAATCTGAAAGTCTGTCTGATGGATGATGAAACATCGGATATCATGAACCTTGATTTGAACCTCAAGCCTGGTCCTGAGGCCTCAGCAGGATCAATGCCAAGAGAAGCAGTAAATTTGTATAATTGGTTTAATGACCTAGTGAGCGACTTAGTGAAGAGCTTGATGACCCAATTGAGAGAATAAGGGCTGTTGTTGATGACCCTATCGAGGGAATAAGGGATGCTGTTAGAATTAGAGCTCGACAGCGGTGGAGTTGGCAACAAGATCAAATTCCACGTGAAACTCAATCACTTTCAGTTGAATTGGATCAATTGGTGGGCAACTATAGCAATATGAGCACATTGCAGACTGGTGAGGGTAGCATTATTGCTGAAGAAAGAAGGGGTGAGGTCACCAAAATGTATGAACATAACAATGGGTTTTTGGATGATCAGGTATTGGGCAAAAAGAATGATGTTGAGAAGGGAACTGGAAACGATGGGAGCTTCTTTGATTGTAATATCTGTTTCGATTTGGCTGTTGTGGTCACTTGTTTTGTTAGTCATACCTCAATCAATGGCTAAATATATACTCAGATGCAAACGAATGTCCAGTCTGTAAGGGAGAGGCATCCATCAAGAATGTTACTCCAATCTATGGCCGTGGGAATAACATTCGCCAGCCAGAGGAGGATTCTTCTCTGGAGATCCCTCTTACGCCCCCTGCTAGGCGAGTTGAGAGCTTGAGGCAAAGTATTCAAAGTTCTTTTAATTTCCCTGTGGAGGAGATTATTTGGCGGCTTGGAAGTAGATTTGATATGATTAGGGATTTAACAGCTATCCAGGATCCAGATGGTGACCGTGAGACAGCAGATAGGACTAATTCCTTTCATAATAGGATTATGACATCTAGGGGAGTACGTGCTGAGCAAAATCCAATTACTCCTCCTGATGATATATCAGAGTTAATCCCAAGCAGCACAGTTAATCCTGATACATTATCTGCTCGTAGGCTTCACTCACTTCTACTACGGAGAATGCAGTCACGCTCACAAAGATCTTCAACTCACTCTTTGTATTCGTCTGCATTTTCTGCTGAAGGGTTAGTGGAGGCATATTTCAGGAATCATTCTGTTGGGAGGAACCGGGGGCAGCCTCAACCTGTTGATGATAGAGATTCTTTTTCAAGCATTACTGCAGTTATAAACTCAGATAGTCAAATGGACACAGCGCTAGAAATTGATTCTCTGGTTTCCTTTTCAAATTCTTCTTCCCGAAGAATGAATGATGTTTCAAGGGTCTCAGATGCAGACCGTGGGGATTCTCGTGCACCTAGGAGGAGGAGATTAAATTAGGCAATAGAACTTGGCATGGTCTGCATTTATGGATATTTCTCTAGTTTTATGCAAGTAATATCTGCACTTATGGTGCTTTTGCACTTTAGAGCTTTGCCATCTGCAAGAGTCTCAACTTATGAGGTGATTATAATCTTTCAAACTTCTTATCACATGTATCGGTAATACTGTCATGCTCCATCTGTGGTGTAATGCATTTTATATATCAAAATTAGTCCTGCAGTGAAGAAAGCAGTCAAATGATTGCCTTCTTTGTACGTAGCATCTTTGCAGCTTCTACGGGACAACTACTTCATTCTTACTTGACTTCCAGTAATTTAAGAAATTTATTCCATTTGGCTACTTCTCTTTGTAGGTTGTTAGTCTGTTACATATTGTTTGAGTTACAAACGAGTTCCCAAAGGAAACAAGTCACTTTGGCCTTTTAAGTTTTTGACTTTACGAGATGGATAAGATACTAATGTTCAATTTTTTATCCGGAGCCAAAATCTTTTTGTTCCTCTTCATAATATCTTTTTGTGCTTCTGGTACCTCACTTGCCCTAAATATTGAACAACCTTCTTTTCACGTATCCTCTTTAGTTTCTTTATGTGAATGATCTAGTTGTATCCTGGTGGCTTGTTATCTCTCCCTACTTGTCTTTTGGCTACTTCTCTTTGCTACCAAAATTGAGAACCGGGCTGAATTGCAGAAGCTACTTTTAGCTATATGCGCAGTACTTGATTGATAATCATGGAATCATCTAAGCTTTTTTATTTAGTTATTTTAAATAGGAGTTAATAGGAAGGATAATGCAAACTATAACCTGCTGTACTTTCTAACTGAAAGTGGGAGCCGTTCTTTCTTAATCTAAAGTCTAATGGTACTCAAAATAATGTCAGAAATTTAGGTTGAGGTTTCATTCTCCACTCTCCTGTAAGGAAACAATTGATGATTAGGATGATGATGGACAGATTTAAAATTGAGGGAAATATCCTATTTTTATATTTCGAGATGTACTTTTTCACTATTGCTAATTCTTCGTTTGTTTGTTTTTTAAATTTCTCAATCTTTTTCTCATACTCTTTTTCTTGGATTCTATTTGAGGTTTGGCTTCATTTTTAAGTTTTGTTCTGGTTTTTGAGTGCTGTAGTTGAAGGTGGTCCATTGTCAAGGGGTCACCAAAGGGCAAGTGCCAGTAGTGGTGGTGATGGTGAGTGTTTGTTTTCGTAGAAGACATGCTGCTTGAGAAGCCAAAGCTGAATAAGGGCTTTAAGCAATGATAAGGGGAGATGGTATCTTTTAAAAACCTTTCAGTAACGAGGAGATAGCATAAGTTGGATGTTCGTGGGTTGTGGTTGGACTAGTTTGGTGTTACAATTGCTTGATTGTTGTCAAAGGAGCATAGGACGTATGTATGGAATGCCATTTCATAGGATTGAAGGAAAGGCGCTTGAGGCAGTAGGATTTTTGCTATGAGTTTGTGTAGGAAGTATAGAAGATCTATAGAGGGTTGATTTTTCTTGCTGAGAGTCAAATGGACAAGCGGTTTATAGCATACAGTTATTAATGATTAGTTTTGTGCATTTTTGGCATAGGGGTAAGGACAAATTTTTAAAACAACAAATAATTGAATATAGCCACTTAAATTAAAACAACGGACAAGACTTGGATTGAAAGCATCCTGACAAGTGAAAAATGTATCAACTCCTATCTCTTACCTTTCAATTGCTTTCAAAAGGTAAGCAAATCAAAACCATGGCAACCATTTGCTAGCAAGATCACTGAACCATCAAATGTCTCTAATCAAGGAAAACAAAAACAAAAGGCTTCTCCTGAGATGAAAACCTTCAAATTCTATGAAAATGAGATCAAAACATTGCATAACGAGCTTCATCAGAGCAATTATATAAATGGTAAATCATTTCAACTTAATTCCAAACATATACTGTATTATTGGCTGATTTGACTGCCTTGCTCTGTGTTTGATTAGGCAGCAATGAATCCATTCATTATGTCTTCCACCAGTAATCCATTCGCTCCATTTTTTTGTATGACTCATGAGTCTATCTGCACTATACTATCATCCAATTTATGGTTTAATATTTAAAATCTCCATCTAGGCATTAATTTAGCCTCTGGGACCTCTACTTGGGTTTTCTCTATTGCCAAACTACTTCAGCTTGCTTTCTCCTTTCTAATTATTCCTGTCTGTTCAGTGCTCAACTCATTCGTAATTTGGTACCTTGCTTTTTCCTTACATGTAGGTTATAGGATATATAGCATCGATTTTCTCCGTCTTTTTTAGTGTTTGATTGAGGAAGCGTGAACACAAACATTTTGCAAATTAAGAGAAAAAGAAATTTGTTTTATTAGCAATAATATGTTTATTAAGAAATCTTGACTTGGTGATCTTATATTGCTTATAGAATATGTCAATGGTTACCATACGACTTTGTCAACATAACGAATTTGTCTTGTCTGTAACATTCCCACATTCGATTTGATTTTCTAAACGATTTAGCATATTGTGCACGAAGATCAAACCTCTCATTAATCAAATATGCCGATTAAAATTCTTTTGGATAAAGGAATAGAGTTATGGTGGATTATATTTAACTTCTTATAGTTTTGACTTTTTTATTTTAAAAATTATCATTTATTTTTTAATATTATTTAGTTATTATATGTGTCTTTCTTTTATATTTTTAGTTTTTTATTAATTTATATTTTCAAAATAACATTATATTATAATTAAAAAAGAAATAAAATTTATTTAATAAAACATGTATTCACTGCAGTTTCTTCTTGAGCAACGAAAGGGTTGGAAGGATTTTTCGTCGATTTGGCAGAAGCTTGGGCTCGTATTTGCAAGTATCCAAATGATGATCGATGGTGAAGAGGTCATACATAAAAATGCCAGTCCCATCGTCATCATGCCCTTGAATTTTGATTACCCACATGAGCTTTGAGCCACAAAAAAGTGAGAAAGAATACAAGAAAGAAGTTGCACAATTATTATGAGAGCATCATTGTCATTATCAACAGAGTCATGAAAGAGTGCAATATATTAGGGCTTCATGTCTCTTTCTTTGCAGGCATAACGCAGCATCCAGGATGAGTAAAAAGGGCCACGACATGATGATGATGATAACGTTGATGATTATGATAATGAAATAAAGCACGACAAAGTCCTAATCATTATGTCTATGAAGGGGAACAAAGATCCTTCCATTTCCGCGGATGTCTTTTTTCTTCTCAATCATACAAAAATAAAACACCCTTTTTTCTTACCCGTTAATCTGTCTTTTTAGCCTAATCTAAGTTACTTAGGGGTGGTCTCATAATAATTGCTGGATGCCTTTTAATTTTTACCTGTCAGGATCGATGGCTTCTCTGCTAATTTACAGCCAGGCATCTGCGTATCAATCGAAACAAATTCCTTTGGTGGCAATCATTTTAGGAGGACATGGCTCTTATGACTCCTTGTTATAATGAGCAATACATAGCAAGGAATCATTGTGCTATATAAGTTAATAATTTCCAATGAGCTATAGTATTTAACGTTGTAATCACTATCTATTTGATTCCCATTATTACTTGTTCTTTCAGCCCCTTAGACCATCTCCTTGTTAGTGATTTACAACTCTCAGTCAAATGCCACACGAAATGTGAGATAGCCTTTAGAAATGAAAAGTCTCTCCAATACATGTATCGTTGAAAAGCTTCAAATTAATAAAAACATTCGATCGGTTACATTTAACTTAGTTATTATTTGTATATATTACAGAATAGATAATTATGCGTATACAAATTTTATAGGTGTATATCACGTGGATATTATAAAGAAAATTCGGTAGTCGATTCTGGCCTGCATGAAAAGGAGCATATGAAGACAACCCCACACATTAAAAGGCTGACAAAGGTGGTAGTAAGCCTATAGAAGTCACTATTTAATTTGTACGAAATTGACCGCCTGCCTTAGTTTTCTACGTCTCTTTTTCGTTTTGTTCAGCAGGAAGCAACATGCTGGACATTATGTGAAAACTGTAGCTAAGGTTGACAGGCTTTAGTTCACAGTTGAACAGAATATGAGATAATAACTTAAGGCTTGACTTCCATTAATGGTGGACAATGATAACGTGATGAACTCATATTGGCATAATCAAAAGCGTGATCTCATGAAAAAAAAAAAAAAAGAGTGCAATTCTATGCACATTAAAGTTGCAACCATATGTGTTACCTACTCCCTTCAAATTCACCTATGCGTAAGTTTATTCGAGTTCGACATTTTCTACTAAACACTGTTAGCTGCCTTAAGTAGGCATTATTTTATTGATACATATTACATGCGCTATATTTGTACCTTTTACATGCTAAGCAATCAAAAGAAAAAGAAACTTGTGTGGAGGAATACTAGTGCTACAAACATCTTTGAGTTCCGCTTCTCCTAATTACAAAAGATTTATGTACATTAATACAACGAATGAATAACTAGTTACATTTATATAAACATGTGCATATGATTTACTAACCCGAAGAGGAGCTGTATTACAAAGAAGGGAGGGAATGTGTTATTAGGCCGAATGCCCGAAGTAAAAAGAAATTAAACTAACATATACATGATTCGACATGATGTTCAATGAACAATTACTAACGCAAATCTCCTTTTGTCACACCGTTGTATTATGTTTTCTCTTTCCTTGAATTAGCTCAGTTATTGCTAGTTCTAAGTAGGCAAGGGAGGGTCGGAGAATTACTTGATATTTGATTTCGAAAATTAAATAAATTTTAATTATTACTAAATATGGTGACATTAATTATATCCCAAAAGGTTTTTCTAGTTTGGTAAGTATGTTCATGACATCAATTTTAAGAATATAAATTCTGTTAAAGAAGGACAAGACAATCATGTTAATTTCTAAAGACACTAAATCTAATATAAATCTTTTTAGTTGGAACTCATCCGTTATGGATTGACGGGGTTAAGTAAAGAAAATGAGGTAACTAGGAGTTATGCTTGTCAATATAAGGGTTATCGATGCTTTGATCTCATCACCTCTAAATTTTATATTTCTTGTCATGTACATTTCCTTAAACATCTCTTTCCCTATAAAAATCTACCTGTGTTATCCTCCACCTATCTTTCCTACTCTCCCATTTATTTGCCCTTACCTCTTCTACCTATATCCTTTATCTTAAATTCATCACATCAACTTACTCACCCTATGATAGCACCTATCTAAAATTATACACGTACCCCTCGTAACTTTTCTGATTATATAACTTATAGTCTCCCCAAAATACTCTTTGAGCCCCTACATCCTTCACTCAAGACAATAAATTTCCTCACTGGCATCAAACTATGCTTGAAGAGTTCAGTGTTCTCTATTGCAATAACACATGAACTCTTGTTCTTCCTCTATCAATTACAAAAATTGTCGACTATAAATGAGCTTTTTATGCCAAAAGCAATCTTGATGGTTCTCTCAAGCATTATAATGCTCGTCTTGTAGTCGATGATTATCATCAAATTTCATGTGTTGATTATATTGCCACCTTCAATTCTATTGTCAAACCTACCACTATTTGCATGATCATTACCTTGGCAATGTCCTACAATTGGCATATTCTCCAATTTGATATTAATAATGCCTTCCTTCATGGTTACTTATAGAAACTTGTTTACATAGCTCAATTTCCTAGCTTCATAGATCTACACCATCCTTACTATGTTTGTAGACTCCATAAAGTTTTATATAGTCTCAAACAAGACTCTCGAGCTTGGTTTCATCGCCTAAGTCAAAATTTTCTTAATCTATAATTTAGGCCCTCTAAATCTAATACCTCTCTCTTCATTTATAAATCTAACTCTCATGTAACCTTTTTCCTAGTTTATGTAGATGATATCTTGGTCACCGATTCTTTGCTATCTTTCATTATAACACTTATCCATATTCTTAACTCTATTTTTCTATGAAAGACTTTGGTCTACTTCATCACTTTCTATGCATTGAAGCTCACGCCACTTCTTTTGGTCTTCTTCTCACACAAACACAATAGACCAAAAACCTCCTTCCTTCTCGAATTGACTTTGACAAATCTAAATTAGTTTATATATCCATCAGTCCTTCTCTCCCCTTATTTAAAAATCACAGTGTTCCCCTTTTTTATCCTACTAAATATCATAACATTGTTGGTGCTCTTCAATATTCTTGCCTCACTTGTCTTGACATTTAATTTGTTGTCAATAAGGTATCTCCATTTCTAATGTATCCCATTGACATTCATTGGTTTGTGGTGAAACGGATTCTATAATATCTCCACTCCACACCTTCCCCAGGCATTCACTTCACCAAATCTCCCTCTCTCTCTTTACAAGCTTATTGTGATGTTGATTAAACTAGTTACCTTGATCATTAATAATCTACATCTAATTATTGTGTAATTTTTGGTCCTAATCTTATTTCATGAAGTACCAAGAAGCAACCCACTATTGGTCGATCTAGCACTAAAGCTAAATATTGAAACTTCACTCTTGCTTCTGTAGAATTACGTTGGATTACTACTGTTCTTGGTGACCTGGGATTATCTAACCTTTAACCTACCCTCTGTTGTGATAATCTCAGTGCTACAATTCAAGCCTCTACCCTAGTTTCTCATGCTCATATAATGCACGTTGAAATTGATATTTATTTTGTCTGTGATCTAGTCACTAGCAAAACTCTATTTAATCGAGATATTTCTTCTTTTGCTTAGATTGTTGATATTAGGACTAAAGCTCTTTTCTCTTCAACATTTCATCGACTTCGAGACTTCATCTCGTGAGCTTGAGGGAGGATGATAAAATCTCATAATTTCAATTGCTACACATTGTATAATTTGTCATTATTTTACACATGGCTAAAACCAATTCTGTTGTATCTTTTATTTATCCTTATCCTTTATCTTATTTACTCTTATCTAATTATTCTCATGATGTATATTAAGGGACAATTATCTTGTTGATTAATTATCAAATACAAAATCTTTTCCTCACTTTATTTTTGTTTTATCACTTTGGATTAACACGTGTTGGTAACAGGAACGTTTTTATGAATCTTTGTTAATATGAATTTTACTCTCCGGTGATGGTTTATAATATGTATTTTAATTGAAAGTTTTCTTTGAAAGTGTATTTTAATTTTAATTGAACGGTACTGAGGTACTGATTAGTATCATCATTTAATGCGTTTTATTTTTGGAAAATATGCATGACTCTCTTGATTAAGGTGGACAGGAAACTTTTTTTTTTAAATCTCAGACAAAAATATGCAGATCTACTGATCTAGACCGTATGGCATTATTATATTTATTTTAACAGACTCTCAGGATTCAGCAGATGATCGGTTGGTGTGGATCACAATTACACACAACTTGACGCTAATTTTTGAGAAACTTCCGTTTAGAAAAGTTGACAGAAATTGAAGGGATTTGACTACCAAGAACATGTTTTGTAGCGCAACCTACGGCCAGTTATAGTTTTAATTGAATATTGAACCTGGAACCATCGTCCATTTTGACCACTAATTGATACATGCGAAGCCGATGATCGATGTCATGTAAAAGTTGCATGTTCTTCTTGAAAAATGTCAATAAATTGGACTAGCCTATAAAAGTTGCACGTTTTTCATGCAAAAATGACAGTTAACTGGACCACCTAAAACTAAAAGGCAAAGGTATAACCTTTGCATGTTCTTTTGTCACGTGGTATCTTTCTATGTCGTTTATAAATTGAAAGAAAGGAGGTGTAATTTCCCTTTGAATGAGTTCCACAATTTAGGGTTGGAGCCTCAACCCTATAGAGCGCCTAATGTAAAAAACTCCGTCCTTGATTATGAGCTATAATATTGAAGATAGATATGAACTATTCCCCTAGATTAAGGCCTCATATAAGGGAAACATCATAACCATGGGAGATATAAAGTGTCTATAGATCATTGACTTGTCAATATATATTTGCATAATCTTCGCAAGAATTGACTTATTGATATGGGGGGCTTGCGTATTAATTAATAGCATCAGAAGACAGACAAGTGTTTCCACCAACCTAATTATTGTTGGAACCTAATGATATTAATGATGAGGAATGAGTGGCGATATATTTGATACATAGTGTAATCAAGAAGTAAGATATTTACGTTTGGACGATTCTCCAATTATGTCACAAGATACTTTTTGGAAATGAGGTCCTAGTCGTTTAATTCTCTATACCTTACCAATGTATAGGTCCCTTTACTTTATAAACATAAAACTTTTTTTTTTATGGTCCATGTGTATATGCAACTTTTCAATCATTCAAAAATTGCATATCAGATTATTAATTCAAATTAATAATTTGGTAGACTGCCCTTATTTGAAACTTTTCCTATATTGATTAAATTCTAATTGAGTTATAAAAGTATACAGTAATACCCAATTATGGACATTCCATAATCACATGCAAGTTAGGATATATATGTACCGAATAAAGTACTCTTTTTCTTGAACTGTCCTAAGCCAAGTTTTTCTTTTGCACCCATTTTTAACCATTGACAATTCTCGAACATGCATGTACTGCAAATACAGCAAACGGCGCACTGGCACAGCGAGACATGTGGACTTTGGACATCCGATAGATGCTTTGCTTGGAAGCGTCGGAATACATAAAGGTGATTTTGGCCCGCTGATTAGATGATGAGAAATCAACTATTCTAAGTGTGTTTTACACCTGGACGTCTATTTCAGCTTCATACAATTTGGATTCGAAGTAATCAATGAATTTTGATGCGGATTGCCTGGCAGAGTATTATTATAGACGTTGAATGCAATTTAATCATGTTTACATCGCGAAAACAATCAACCAGGAATGAGTCATAGAACAGAAGAGGCCCTCGTTAAACCAGGCAAGGGAAAACCAGACATCGGTCATAAGTGGGTTAAGCGATACATTAATATGCACTCCAGAAGTCAAACTGGTATTGTAAAATCATGAGCTTATAAAAAAATTGTTTAGATATTCAATAATTTTAATAATCAATTGAATTCCTTAAAACAAGTCCAGCTTCATGCAGTTTCAATTCCTATAAGACATTAATTACTAACATCTTAAATCTTCGAGAACATGAAATAGAGCTAAAATGGGTCAACCAAACTTAAAACTATACATTGGACTAAGTTACTTTGTAAACTGGAACCAATGAAGGATGTAAGCTAGTTCGGGGCTGTGCATTTAATAAGGTGGTTGTGCATTTAATAAGCACGTGCAGACGTGCTCTGTTTTCTAGGTATTTTTGTTTCAGTCTTTTGAGTTTGTTTCTGTTTGTTAAGTGTTTGACCGAGTCTTGTGCAAAATGTGAAAGTGGCATCAAACTCGGATTAAGTTTCGTTTTTCAGTTGTAATAGTTGTTATTGTTTCAGTATAAATAATAGCAAAAGAAACTGATCATATTCATCGGAAAAAAAAAATATTTTTCTCAAACAACATTTAGTATCAAAGCCTCGGGACTTGGTTTATGACAAAATATATGTCTCGTCAAGATTCACCTCAGAGCTCCGTTCGTAGTGGCAATGGTGATCGAACCGACGACACGAAGGCAAGAACTCCGTTGAGAGAAGACAGTGTCTCACTGAAATATCCCCTCCTGACAAAAAGTAATTACTCAGCTTGGGCAATAAAAATGAAAGTCTACATGAAGGCGCAAGACGTGTGGCAGGCTGTTGAGTCGGAAGGCCTCATCAATCCCCGTGAGGACATGATGGCTCTTGCTGCGATTTATCAAGGAATAAGTGAGGAAACTTTACTACAATTGGGCGAGAAGAAAACTGCGAAAGAGGCGTGGGATGCTCTTAAGGTTATGAACCTCGGTGCAGAAAGAGTCAAAGAAGTACGAGCACAAGCTCTCAGATGGGAACTCGAAAGCATGAAGATGGACGATAGTGAATCAGTAGATGAATTCACTGGGAAAATGTCAACCGTTGTCAACAAACTCCGAGCGCTTGGTGAAACGGTTGATGAAAAATACGTAGTGAAGAAAATGCTTCGTTCGGTGTCCTCTAAATACCTTCAGATTGCCTCAACCATAGAAGAATTTGGAGATTTGTCTATTAAGATAATTGAAGAAGTAACTGGTTCTCTCAAAGCTCACGAGGAGAGGTTACGGAGCTACGACTCCAAAGGAGATGAACACGTGCTACTCACTAAAGGAGAATGGAAAGCACGTGCTGAGTCCTCAAGATCCAATGAGAAGCGTCAACAAGACACGAGTGGAGGATGGGGACGCGGACGTGGAAGAGGACGCAGTAGAGGCAGAGGAGGAGGACGTGGCAGAGGTCGTAGCTCTCCTGGAACAAATCAGGAACAAGACAATGATGGACAACATCATCGGAAGTTTGATATTAAAAAGGTCAGATGTTTCAATTGTAATGAATATGGCCATTTTCAATCTGATTGTAAAGCTGATGAAGACGAGGCACATATGGTGGAGCATGATGAAGAAGAGTCGACGTTATTGATGCTAGAGACCAGTGAGCTATTCCATATTGATGAAGAAAAGAAAGTGGAGTTAATGTTGAATGAAGAACGGCCGCATGACTCTGTTGAAGAAGAAATGAGAGGAACGATATGGTACTGTGATACGGGCGCAAGCAACCATATGACAGGTAATAAGCTAGCTTTAACTAATCTTGATGAATCAATCAAAGGGAATGTCAAGTTCGGTGATGGTTCAGTCATCAAGGTAGAAGGCAGAGGCACTGCAGTTTTTCAGTGCAAGAATGGAGAACATTTCAAATTAACGGATGTGTACTACATTCCTCGATTAAGATCCAATATTATAAGCCTTGGTCAACTCGATGAATCTGGAGCAAAAGTGGTGGTGAAAGGAGGAACTCTGAGAATATAATTCAAAGGACAGGTTGATAGCAAAAGTGCAGAGAGCAGAAAATCGTCTTTACACGATGAGAATGACACAAGAAAAATTGGAGTGCCACCTATCAAGGTTTTCTGGAAAGTCTTGCTTATGGCATGCATGCTATGGGCACCTCAACTATCAAGCTTTACACAAGCTCGTACAAGAAAGCATAGTGAAAGGTTTGCCAAAGATAGAACCAGTGAAGCACATATGTGAACAATGTGTGATCAGTAAGTAACATCGCACAAGTTTTCCAAAAGCAGGAGAGTATCAAGCAACCAAACCTCTGGAACTCGTGCATGGTGACTTGTGCGGGCCGATATCACCTACCACATACAGCGGAAATAGGTATTTTCTCTTACTCGTGGATGATTACAGTCGTTATATGTGGATTGAAATGCTAAAAAACAAAGATGAGGTTTTTAATGCTTTTAAGAAAGTGAAAGTTCATATCGAAGTCCAGTCAGAATGTAAGCTCAAAACTTTTAGAACGGACAGAGGTGGCGAATTTACATCGAATGAGTTCAGCAAGTTCTGTGAGTTACATGGTAT
>JANJEY010000005.1:60882444-60907568 GCA_024703695.1 Erythroxylum cataractarum
TGTGCATATTTTATATAAGTACATGTGCATAAAGGAATACTTATACATTTGTGCAACAATGTGATATTTGTGAATGTATTGTGTATGTTCTAGAGGAGCCAAGTGGACACCATATAGACATTGCCGGACCATCCAAGCAATAGCATAATGGAGCATTCTATGAGTCAACCTAGATGATTTTCCTAGGATTTATTTGATTTGTTAAATTTCCAATATTTTTGAACTTTTTGTGAGTTTTTTCTGGATTCTGGACTTAAGGTCTGAGGAGTTTAATAGTCGGGCATGTATTGAGAGTGTTTTGATTTAATATGAATTTGACATTTGATTCTCAACAAAAGTTAAATGCCGGACTTAGATCTAATGACTGTGAAATCTTGTTTGAGCATTTGTATAAGATTGTGATATATGAGATATTCAAAAATTGTTGCATTTCATAAAATGCATGCTCAGATAAAAGCATTGTGACTTGAGTTGCCAGTATGAAGCGTTTCCATGTAGAGCTTTGCCCCGTGATTTCTGATTTCGCACGTAAAGCTATGCTCCGTGATTCTGTTCAACTGAACCCTATAGACCGATATTTGTATAAATATGTGATAGGCACTCTGTCACAACAATAAGAAAGAATGTAAGTCTCATGCATATGACATTATAAGACTGAAATTTATTGAATGATTTGCAAAGCTGAATGAGTGATAAATTAATGTGATTTATTTGTTATGCTTAGCAATGTGAGCTGTGTAACCTTATAATATACCATGTTGTGTGAATATCTGGAATGTGTTTATGATCTAAATGAGTTTCTGTAAAATATATATTATGTGTATGTGATCCGGTGAATTCATCAATGATGGTTCACTCATTGAGTTTGCAAAACTCATCAAAAATTACAATGTGGCTTTTCAGGTATGAGATAGGAGACCTAGTTCTTTAGTCAGGACTTAAGGAATCTTTTGGATAAAGAAATGACTCAGAGGTCTGTCAGCTGACACTAGAAGTGATATAGTTTTTTTTTTTTTTTTAGTTTTGCTAGAACCTGTATAAGGTTTTGTAAATATTTGTTTGATGGAAACGGGATGAGCTTTTTGAATAAATGAAGTGAATGGTTTAAAAATTTAGTGACTTTTGAGTATGTCAGATGATGCCATGTGTAAGTTGAAATTGTTATTGCTCCAACATACCATTTTCATAGTGTATGTACTTGAATATCCTTCTGGTATTCGGGTATTTATCTTGTGGTAGTGGGATGTTGCAATCACAAATTGTCTACCAATTACTACGACCCTAATAAGGTCATCGAAAAGATCAAAGATGTCGTATACAAGCTAGCTTTACCTTCTAGGTCCAAAATGCAAGATGATTTCCATATGTTGCTCTTTGAATTGAAGCATAGTGCCAAAACACCATCTTTTATTTTGCCTATCATGGATGAACATGAAGTAGTGACCCTGTACCTAATGCCATCTTGGACAGGAAAATGATCAAAAAGAAGGGGCACATTGTCACAAAGTTGTTGTTTAAATGGGCTTAGGCTTCTCAAGAGGATCCTTCATGGGTTGAATACCATATGTTTTCTACGCAATTTTCATATTTCATAGCTATCGTCAATGCTACAACTCGTCCTATGAGGACAAGGAAGTTCTAAAGGGCGAGGTGTTGTTACAGAAGATTCCAAACATAACGTTTTATTAAAGCTACGCATAATGTGTTTATAGTCATTTTAATTCACATATACTTCCTGTAAGATTTGTTTTCATTTTGTTTACTTATCATTAGCATGGTTTCCAATTGTGAAAGGGCCACTTGTCAAGTCTGTTAAATTGTTGGAGGAAGTATCTCGAGGATGGTTCTTCTTTAGGTCAGGAGATTTTGGGACTATATCGATAATTTGAGTCTTCTTTCTTGAAGAGGATATCATTATCATCACAACCTTATTTTTTTTTCCTGGTTTTCATTCATTTTTATGTCCCCAACTTTTACTATTATAATTGGAGAAGTATATGAAAATTACAAGAACAATTAATTTCAAGGGTAGGAAGTTATATGTCATTTAATTTTAATGGAGTAATCTGTTATTGATAGAAGGCTATATGAGGAAAAAAAATTTGTCATCGTTTTAACGATTTAATTTTTTATTAATAGAAGAATATTTATTTATTTATTTATATTTTTTAACATTTTCTTAATTTTTTTTGCAAATAGTAGGTTTATTATTTTTTGTGATGGAGGAAGAACATTATTTAAAAAGTTTAAACATTTGAAAATATAATCTTTTAATATATTCATATTTTAATAATTTTCATTTTATAAGGCTCACTAAATAAAGTAATCAAATATATATAAATGACTTAAATTTAACAAAAATCATACTCAATATTTTTTTTTGGTTATTAGGACCATTAAATTAGTTTAATTTTCTTAAGGGTTTTACTAAAATATTAATTTTATGAAATTTAGTTAATAATTAAATTATTAAGTCCAAAATTATCCTACTAATTACTAGTCCAAATTTACTTTTAAGTAACCAAGCCATTTAACTGGTCTACTTCTTCCCTTCCATAAAGTTCAAGCCCAACTTCCATGTAGGATCATACATAGACATAATTCACAAATTGAAAATTTTCATAAATATTTCAATATAAAAAAAATTTAAAATTTCAATCTTCAAAAATTACATTTAAGATAAAAAGTTTGTTTCGTATTGAATTAAAAATTATGTACATCGTAAATCAAAGATTTAATTTAAAAATAAATAAATGCCTGATAAATCACTTAATCTATTTAAATTTAGACTTAAATGAATAAATTATATGCTTTGTTGTTATATTGTTTCTTGAGACATATTTAATATTTAATTTTCAAATTATTTACATTTTTATTAAATACTTGTCAAAAGTAATTAGATAATTTCTTTTTTTTTAACGGAATAACTCACAGACGCTATATTTTGGATGCACATTGAGAAAACCTCCGGATTAATGTAATAGCCTGCAAATTACGTCAACCGGGTACTTCGCATTAGGTAAATCTTGTAAGACATACTCGATCGAGAAAACGTAAATAGGAGATTCGAACACATAACATTTTAGCTTTATGTCTCCCACTTTATTAACTCGACCACCCTTAATAGACAATAATTACCCTTATTACTAATCAATGATTTAGTTTATTTAAATCTGAAATTCAAAATTTAAACTTGAAACACAAATTTTATAATGTAAATTTTTTAATTTTATGATTTTAAACAATTTATTTAATATTTAATATTTCTTTTATTCGTCTCATATTATGGATACATAACAATAATAATCTTACGCCTAAAATTCTTTTTATTGTTAATTGAGTAAATAATTTTAAATGTATTATTCCTTATACCAACTTAATTTTGATTTTTTAAAAGAAATGGAGGAACCCACAATCGTTATTATTTGGAAGCATACTGGGTAAACCTCCGGATTGATACAATAGCTTGCAAATCACACTAATCGAATATTTCATACTAGACAAGCCTTGTACAACATGATTAATCGAGAGAACGTAAATAGGAGAATTTGAACACATAATCTTTTAGTCCCATGCCCATTCACTCTACCAATTCGACCATCCCCTACGGGAAAAATTATTGTTGATCCATATCTTTGATCTAAAAGTTACAAATTAATGGCCTCCATGGACTTAAATTTGAAAATTTTAGAGCTTAAATATTAAAAGTAATAAAATTAAGTTTACAAAATAGTCAAGTAAAATATATTATAAAATTGAAATACATATAATTTAATATTCTTTTGATTCAACTTAATTGAAATTATTATCAATATTTTAAAAACCAGGTCGAAAGTTAAATCGGTAGGGCAAAGAATTTAAAGTTTAAAAGATTTAATCAGTATTAAACCGTTATAAAACAAATTTTACAAATAATTGATAAATTTTATTTTTAGTCATAAAAAATTTAAAATTTAATTTAAAAATATAATATTAAAAAGTACTTAGGTTTTAAAAATTTTACTTAATTCTTCGGGTTCGATTTGGAATATTGTAAATCCATGTAAAGCAAATTTACCGTTCCAATGTCCATACCGCCCACAACGGGTCAAGGTTACAGAGCTAAAGCAGTCAAAAGTTGAGTTATCAGATAAGTCGTGCAACTGCAAACTCGATGAAGTGGCACATGGCTTAGACCTCAAGTATTATAATAATGGTCTTATTGGCATCATTATTCTGGTGCCTCACCAGACACCTTGCTGATGGTTACGTAGAAGACGATTAATGCAGTAAGAAACAGCACATGTAATGCAAGGTAATGCAGCACCAGCAGATGGGAACCTGCATTTTGTTCAGTCGACTTTCTTATTGTTTTTGTCATTGGTTCGATCTTGTTACAGATAATGTTTGGTGTCTTCAACAAATAATTGGTGATGATGTTTGAATTTTATAATGAATTAAACATAAAATAATATAGTTTGGTAAGATTTTGGATTAATAATGTATTGAAATCTTTGCTAAAACTGAAGAAACAATGGCTGAATGAAGCTGGCTCTGTCTTGTTCACTGACATGTGACAAAATTTGGCAGAGGAGACAGTAAAAAGGAGAGAGATTAATGAGCCAAAGAAAGCAGCTACCTACTTAACGCTACTTGGGCAACAACACAAGACATTGTCTGCTCCATAGCTCTACGCTTCTTTAAGCTTTTATTGGGCTTTGAAACTATTTTTCTTCTTTTGATACTTAGTGTTCAGCCATAGAAAACCCCTCCTTTCTCTGTGCGGAGCTTAGTCTGGTAAGAGTGATTCTGAAATGATTTCTGTCTTACATTTTGTTCCTTTCGCGTTTTTCTGTAACGGGGTAGTCCTCATTTGTTATTTTCGTTTCTAAGGTTGGTTTTGAGTTCTAAAGTTTGGATTTTGACAGCAAAGTTTGTGTTTTTTCCCTCCTTCATGAAGCCATAAAAACTTCTCTTTATTTTTTTAATCTGTTGGTTGCATATATTTGTTCAGCTGTGGTAATGCTTGCGTTTTGGTTTCTTTGGCATGCATCTCACTCGTTGAGTCCTTTCGTTTCAAAAATGCTGGTTTCTGGTTGCTCTTGAGGAGCTTAAAGTTGCTTTTACAGAAACCTACTTATCGGTTAAACCAGGCATCTGTTTGCTGCTACTCTGTTTTAGCTTGGTTGGGTGCAGGTCGATTTTGATAAGTTTCTTGTAGATCTGAGCTTTTGGCAGATACAAGTTTTCCAAGTTTGGAACTTTACAAATGAATGCTATACATGTGTTGTCATTGCTGTTCTACATTTTGTTGTAAGTTAGTAAACATGTGTTTGATTATCTTTTTCGGCTTTCTCTTCCATTTCTTCTCGTATTACCCCTTATTTCTAATACCAGCAGCTTATAATCTTCTCAAGGTTAAGATTTCTTCAAAGATTCTGAGGTTCTGGAGATGGTTGAAAATGATGCTATACTGTTCAATGGAGGCTTTTCTGTAAAATACTCTACGATAGTTGAAAAGAGTTTATTAGTTCACCCCTTGTTTAATTTCCCTTTTCATTTTCTGTCACCTTTCGCTTTTGAAGAACTGTGGAAAATCTCTACAATTTATACATTTTAATAACTTAATTCCTTCCTTACTCCTATTTTCTCCCTTTTGATGTTAGTTACTACAGCTGAGAGTTGGAAGATTTGATTTGTCTGAATAATTTTGATGACGAAAAAGATGGTTTGCTCCTTTTTGCAGATATTGGAAATAATCATTTAACAAACAGTAAGATAGGCATCAAAAGATAAAGCATAAAGAAAGAAACTTTACGTTTTGGAAATGAGATATAGCCATCAACTATAGGTTACAATGGTCATTTAGCTATTTGCTGGCCCATTGTTGGTCCGTTTGCCTGTTGAGTGTTGAGTGCAATACAAGTATTGGAGTAAAAGGGAAGGAAAAAAAGATAGAAAGAAAGAAAGTTGCAAAGTTTGATTGTGTCTTAATATACAGTGAGACGCTTAGTTTTAAACATTTCCTTTCTATTCAAATTTTGTCCTGCGGTACTGGTTGTTGGTAGTGCAGGTAGTTTCCGAGGAGTTCCTTTGAAGGGATTGCATTGTTTGTTTGCTTGCTTGTTTGTTTGCTTGCTTGTTTGTTTGTTAGTCGTTGTATATAGCAATCAGACAGGCTTTATTTTATGGGGAGCTCACTCACTATTGGTCTTTGTAAATACATGTATAATAGGTTTATCTTTTGAAGTTCATTCTAAGGAAAAAGTTTCTCTGAACCATTGCAGGAGGTGTGGGACAGGTAGGGGCTGAAGAAGACATCTAAGTGCTGTTTTACCACTTGGTGAAGAAGCGTGAAGAAACAATGCAGACACCAAAAGCAAAGTGAGCTAGTTATATATATTCAGCTTCTCATTCATGATTGCTGCATTGGTTTCTTTTGTTTCTTATTATTGGAATTACTTCTTGTGCTTTTTTCTGCACCGAATCTTTCCTGTTCTCTGTTTAATGGTAAGCAGGTGAGCCCATTGGGTAATTGGTTTTTCCATACTGAATACAATTCAATCCAGATAGCTTTTGCTTCTGGGGAGTGTTTTCATTTCATAGTTTGCTCACCTTTCTCATCTGTTGTAAGACTTAAAGAAGAATCCATTTACACTGGCTCTCTAGTACTTGTACATGTCGTTAGGACTTATTAAGCTGTGTTGATTGTGGATACAAGTATAGCATTCTATAACATTTGTGGTATTCTTTGTACGGAAGTACTTAACTAGTTGAATATTCAGTATAACAATGGGGTTTCAGTGTGATCACCTGGCTGATAAGTTCTCTTAACAGTAACATGGATCACAGCTGGTGTTCAATTTGGTTCAATCTTCTTTCTCACATAGATTCTATTGGACTTTTTGTGGCAAACTTTATTGGTCAGTATGAAAAAAGTTGATGAAAGACTAATTTTTCTTAAGCATGTCATGTGCTTTGAAAGTCTGGGTGATGCATTATCTATGTGGTAGTTAATGGTTGGACTTTAGCATGGTTAATGCATTCCAGAGGTGGCAGGTTTTGGAATTTTATCACCAAACGAGCTATTGGTAACCTTCTACTCCTTGATTGATGCTTATGTCAACATTCTTTGGATAAAATGTCTAACAAGAACCTGTAGTTTGTTCTGTTCATTCCTAGATTCTTGTGTTTCTGTTTTTTTGTTGTTGGAATTAGGTAGTATTGTTATGCATTTCTAATGATGGGGTCATCATGTCATTGACTTTTGAGAACAGAATTGGCTCTTTAGAAGTGACTCAAAGGAAATCTCCTGCAACTCCACGAACTGCACGCAAACTTAAGACACCAGGATCAGAATCTGACTCGATCCCCTCTCCAAACCCTGCAAACAGAACACCAAAAGACAGAAGTCCTATTGTTACTGAACGTAAATCACATCGAAGTCCAGTAACCGAGGTACTTATAACCAAAGCAATTGCTATGCTATGTTAGGAGGGTCTTATTGAGGAAAGTGGTGCAGTTGTTAATATCCCCTAAAGCTT
The DNA here is from genome assembly GCA_024703695.1 of Erythroxylum cataractarum. Lineage (NCBI taxonomy): Eukaryota > Viridiplantae > Streptophyta > Magnoliopsida > Malpighiales > Erythroxylaceae > Erythroxylum > Erythroxylum cataractarum. The sequence goes on from JANJEY010000005.1 coordinate 60,889,968, forward strand.
TAGATGCATATTATGTTAATCTCAAACTATAAATGTCTGCACTGATGGTGCTTTAGCAAAGTGAGGAGTTTCTGCTTCTTTTTAAACTTGTTTCCTGCATGAATTATCACTTTTATTTTAGTCATTGACTATTCTCTCTATCATCTTTTGAACTGTAGAAGAAACGTCTGAGCAGAGTATCTGAATTGGAATCACAGCTTGCACAACTCCAGGATGATCTGAAAAAGGCAAAAGATCAACTAAACACATCTGAGTTATGGAAGAGGCGGGTTCAACAAGAGGCTGAGGATTCAAAGAAACAGCTCTTAGATATGTCATCACAGTTTGAGGAGTCCCAACAGCAACTGCTGGAAGTTACTGCTTCAGAGGATGCTAGACTTCAGGAGCTCCGCAAAATTTCCCATGATCGGGATAAAGCTTGGGAGTCTGAATTAGAAGCTGTCCAGAAGCAGCAATCCATGGATTCGGCAGCCTTAGCATCTGCCATGAATGAAATCCAAAAGCTCAAGAATCAGTTGGAAATGGTGACAGAATCAGAAGCTTCCCAATCAAAACATGCAGCATCGGCACATGCGGAGTTACAAAGTTTGAGAATTGAACTTACTGAAACTCTCAACCTTGTCGAAAAGCTGAAAAATGAGCTCAATCATTGGAGGGAAGCTGAGGCTGAAGCCCAAGAAATAGTTAGCAAAACTCAAGATCAATTGGAAGAAGCAAACACAGCTGCAGAATTGCTGAGGTCAGATCACATAAAAGCTGTTGAGGCATATAACTCACTGTCATTGGAATTGGAGCAATCAAAAGCTCAGATAAAGTCTTTGGAGGAAGTTGTGAACAAGCTTCAATCAGATGAAGCTAATGGCAGCAAAACCTCGGATAATACTACACAAGACATGGAAAATGTGCGTGAAAATGGAGGGAATGAGGAAGCCAAGCAGCTTAAGGAAGAGCTTAAACTTTTGAAATTTGAAATGGGGCAGTTCAAATCTGCTCTAGAAATGTCAGAGACCAGGTATCAGCAAGAATATATTCAAAGTACGCTGCAGATACGAAGTGCCTATGAACAAATTGAACAGACAAAATTTGAATCGGGCCAAAGAGAATCAGAGTTGCAGGCAGAACTAAAGAAAGCCAAAGACAACATTGAAGAGTTGAGGGTTGAACTTCAGGATAAAGAAAAGGAATTGCAAAGTGTTTCAGAGGAGAACAAAGGGCTGAATTTGAAGATTGAGAAGAATCATCCAGGTGAAGTAAAAGATGGACTTGCAACTGAGATGAAGTTGGAGCATGAATTGGAAGAGTTGAAGTCGAGTCTGTTGGACAAGGACTCAGAGTTACAGAATGTGACAAAGCAAAATGAAATTCTCAAGACTGAAATCCAGAAGGCAGTAACCGAGAGGAGCAAAGTTAACGATGAGGCTGTTGGATTAGCAGAAACAGCAAGAGCCGCAGAGCGAGAGGCCTTGATGAAACTCGGTTATCTGACCGAAGAAGCAGATAAAAATAGCAGAAGAGCAGAACGAGTAGCAGAACAGCTAGATGCAGCCCAAGCTACTAATACAGAATTGGAGGCTGAGTTGAGGAAGTTAAAGGTACAGGCAGACCAGTGGAGGAAGGCGGCCGAGGCAGCTGCCTCTATGCTTTCTACAGGAAACACAGGGAAGTTGGTCGACAGAGCAGTTTCTCTTGATAACAACTACAATACTATTGCCGGGACTATGGGTTCACCTTACTCGGAAGAAATGGATGATGACTCGCCAAAGAAGAAAAATGTAAACGTGTTGAAGAAGATTGGAGTCCTGTGGAAGAAGGGTCAGAAGTAGAAAAACCATCCGACAGGTTTTGCCTTTCACTTATCACTATTTAAGCAGGTCTGATTATGGTTGGCAGTTTTCAATCGTCCTGTTCTTAACAATTTGCAGGTTTGGGTGGCTGGCAACTCGTAAAGAAGCAATGTAATGGATGAATATGGTTTTGAAGACGAAAACTAACGTATAGGTATGTGGGATGGAAGCACTACTGGCCACATTCTACCAAGGACTTTCTGTTTTGCCCCATAGATGGAGTGTTACTGAGACAAGACATTGTCAAGAATTGTCTGATACCCTATACAGGATCTTGTATCTTCATGTTCATGTGGATCATTCACTGCAATTACTATAATTTGGAAGCTTGTGAGGTAGAACAGTTGTGTATTGTACTATTAAGTGTCCGATCTTAATTACTATTCGCTTAAGCGTAGCAACCATGCCTAACTTTGCTTCCAAGTTAACATTATACCAATTCTCCAATGACTACTTCAAAGTTCAATTTTTAATGGAAAGCTTAAGCTTTTAACAAGATTTTAAAAAAATCTAAATCCAAAGCTCTGTGAACTATTTATTAGTTGAATTTTGATCACCCAATGAAATGGGTTGAAATTTTTGGATCGAGGTTAATGGATTATACTTTAGTTGATTAGGTCTCAGGTCGAGTTCAGGCTTGGGCTTGGTCTGTTCAAGTCCGGCTTGACTTGAGACTCAACACAAATAAATAAAACCACGTCATATTGCAGAAAATAACATTTTGTAAAAAATGATATTGTTTTTACATTTTTAATTAGGAAAAATAACTTAGGTTTGGTCGAATTAGATTCAAGCTCACTTCTTTGGGTTTTGGGCTCAGCTCGAGTTCTAGTAATAGTTGTTAGGTCAGGCCCGACTCATTATTATCCTTAATTTTAATTTATAAAAAGTAATTAATTTATAAGAACTGATCGATTAATTAATAAATCAGTTTATTTTTAATAACTAAAATTATTTAAAAAATAAAATTTAAATTGATCGGTTCAAAAAAAATAAAATTTAAATTGATCGATGTAAAATTTTTATAATCATACAGCCTAACTAGTTTGATTTTTAATCATTTCACTTTGTATGTAACTTTTAACTTATAACATAACCGTAATTATTAGCTGAGATCAGGGTAAATTTATACATTTTGTATTAAATTTTAACTAGTAATTATTCCAATATTACAATTAACAGGTAAGTGGGTCCGTCGAGTAGCCGAATAGTATTGGTAAATTTGGATTCAAACCGACCCGGTCCGACCCAATTGAAATATCAGGAGCAGCATTTTATTGGGCCGACTTCTCTTACAAGTCCTCTATAAATGAGCAATCACAGGATCAAAAAACAGTCTAGGGTTTTGCTTCACGCTTTGCCGCAGTGCTCTCCAACTTCTAGTAGCCGTCGGAGCGTTGTACCTCTGCAACCATGGGGTATTGTATCTCTCCTTTCACTCTTTGGTTCACTTTTCTCGTCACATGTTTGATTGATGGTTATGTCATTCATGAGAAAATTTTCCTACTTGCGGACTTGTGGTTGATAGTTTTCTGGAAAAAGTTGAATCGTATGGGGTTGAGTCAGATCTTGTCATAACGATGTCAGTTTTCGTGTGTTTAATGCGTATGATCTTGCAGGAAGACACGTGGTATGGGATCTGGTCGCAAGCTGAAGTCTCACCGTAGAAGGCAAAGGTGGGCTGACAAGTCATACAAGAAATCTCATCTTGGGAATGAATGGAAGAAACCCTTTCAAGGGTCTTCTCATGCTAAAGGAATTGTTCTTGAGAAGATTGGTATTGAGGCCAAATAGCCAAACTCTGCCATTCGTAAATGTGCCAGAGTTCAACTTATCAAGAATGGCAAGAAGATTGCTGTCTTTGTTCCTAATGATGGTTGCTTGAACTATATCGAAGAGAATGATGAAGTGTTGATTGCTAGATTTGGACGAAAGGAACATGCCATGGGTGATATTCCTGGTGTTAGATTCAAGGTTGTGAAGGTTTTTGGTGTCTCCCTCTTGGAACTTTTCAAGGAGAAAAAGGAAAAACCAAGATCTTAAGTAGCTAATCATCTTTTACAGTCTTATTTGTTAGTCTTCCTAAAGATTTTGGAATGGTTACTGCTTTTTGTTGAGTGGATCTATCAGAACAAATCTTTCTTTGTCTTAAAAAAAATTACGAATCTTTGTTCTGTCAAAATTTAACTTGGTCAACCCTCTTTTACGGAATGGTTTCTCCTTCTATTATTATTATTATTATTATTATTATTAATCAGTTTAGTTTTTCGCCTTAATCAAATAATAGCTATGTATATATATATATATATAAAGAATAACTTGTATTATATAAACACGTTTAGTTTGGTAGATAAAGAGTTTGTTTATCATTAATGTATTATATAAATAGGTTTAGTTAGGTAGATAATAAGTTTGTTTATCATTAACATATCATCTGAAAACAACTCTTTACAATATCACTATCGACAATATTAGAACACAACAGAAATGCAATGTCATTATATCAATGATATTAGAAAACAAGAAATGCCAGAAGAATAATCCGTCCATAGTAATGACTAGTAGTAGCTAGCAGCGAACAATCTGTAAAGAATGTTAACGTGCTTAACAGCAACTCAAGAACCTCTCTGCCTCGAGGTATTTACATTAGAATGATATGAATGTGAGAAAAGATGGTAATGGAAATTCATGTAGTGAACATATATGACAGTAAAATAGTCGTTGCTCACTACAACTTATATATGGACCATCCAAGTTGTGTCATGACCCCAGAACAACACCCTCACGGGCAATGTTGGTCACTTGGAGCACAGCTTGTGTGCTTAAAGGACAAAGTTTTGACTAACATAAGTGTTCCCAACTACTCAATTCTCGATTATCAGACATTGGTAGTGTGAGCTCATGTGACTTCTTATATATAGTCTGAAGTTTTAGAAGAAGGGTCCATGCAGCTTCCCTGGATTCAGGAAGTCGGTCGCTGAGTTGTGGAGCAGTTACTTGGATCAACTTGTCAATTCTATAGGAATTCGTACTTTCAACACCCTGTCACACATAAACCAGAACCAATGATGTACCAGCATGTCAATCTTAATGACTGCATTGTTCAAAATTTGACGAAAAAACTAGAAAATGCATTATTAATATGTAAACATTACCCAGTGGCATAGACAAGAAAATGGAAAGAAACCTACTTCATATGGCTGAGACACCACAGGAGTACCAGAGTTTGAAATGAAAATACAGGAGTTAACCTTAGGATCCAAAATACTATTACATAATAATGTTGTTAACATTTTACACTGTTAGAGGAATGGGCTAAAAGAAGCAGAAACACATATAAACAAACGATTTAAGCACTCTGATGGTAGGCTATATATCATATATAGTTGGTAAACATATAAAAGTAGTCGGATCTTTTATTGGTTGGAAAGAGTTCAACGTATATTAAAAAGACAAAAGGAAAAAGCACCAATTAAGCACAAATAACAATGGCTTTAGCAGATATGGAACACTTTGACAAAAGCACATTGAAGCCTTAGCTCAAATTCTTGAATTCTTGTTCTTAAGGTGCGATTGTAACTTTGGTAACAACAAGTTTGGTAAAATCCCAGTAGTCATTGCAGCTAGAACTTTCTCAGCCGCCTCACATACAAATCTCTTATCTTGTGAAGATTTGAGAAGTTGTACAAGCCGCAACATAGAATCCCACAATGGGAAACCATGAAGAAAAATCAGTACAAGTATAACCAATTATCAAGTATAAAAGAAATATAGGAGCAAAAAAGGTACAAGTAACAATAATAATGTACCAATGGATCCAATGATTCAATTATACAGTCACCATATGCATCAAATAGATCAGCAAAGGTCATAATTGCAGTTTTGCATACTGCACTTTTTGGATTTTTCAAGGACTTCACAATTATTGTTTGTCAATTAGTTCAAAGCAATATCAAGGACTAAAGAAGGAAAAACCACTACATGATAATTATTGATACAAGATAATCATTAGAAATGGAACAAAAAGATTGAGAATGTTTAGATCTATGTAGAGCCTACCATATCCATGAAGTATTACCCAGGATACTTACCACGTTAAAACAATCATTACTACATCTAACTAGGAACGTATATGGCAATCTACAAAAGGAGAAGACAACCAAAGGCATAACTTGTTATGAATTGCAAAAATGAACCCAAATTTTGATAAGACCCAGAATCTAGAAAGAAGAAAAAAAAAAGAAAATTGAAGAGATTAACACAACAATCTAATAATATGAGTATAGAAAAACACAAGCACATATGAAAAAGAACAAAAAGAGAAGAGCAGCAACATACCAACAATAGAAAGGTTAGAGAGTGTAGTCGAGTAGCACCTGGTGGAATCAATTTCTTTACAAATTAAATGAACAAGTGAGTTGCAGTGTAGAACCAAGATAATGAAGACAAACTATAACATGCCAACATCAAGATTGAGATTTCAAGCTTCAGCATAGGAGGTAATCAGAAGGCAAGATACTAATAACGATTAATTATGTTGAATTGGCCTAACAACACATCATAAGATTCTCACCACGCATTGACTTTTATAATTCTGTAATAAAAATAGATGAACATGCACCCAACAAAATAAAAAAAACAAATATCAGGATGTTTTTAGTAAGTAGGTGGATACACGATAAAACTTACGAACTTCCATGGACCAGCACACAAGCTTGAAATAAATGAAACCAAAAACAACAGAAAGAAAATGGAACTAAAAAGGGATAGAGTAAGAATGTTCAGTCAGAGAAACAGCTCAGCATGCTAAGCATTTACCTCAACAGTTGGAAGTTGGAGCCATACAAGAAATGCAAACTTCGCATACATGGGAAACCTGTACAAAACAAAATATGATAATACATGGCCCTGCATCTTGTAGTCACACTGGTGATAGTGTCGCCTTCAACGCCATTAACCTATGTTTGAACCTTAACCTTAAAAAATCATCAACCAACAAACAAGATAAGAGAAAAAATCATAAATCCATCATCTATAACACAACCCATCGAAGAAACACGTATAAAGTCAATCACTTGACAGCAACCCATTTCAAATTACACCCAAAAATCACAAATTTCCAATCACCCAACAAAAAGGAGTGCAATTTTGAGAAAGAAAAAAGGGTCAAAAATAAAAAGATTACCAAGTTGTACTCGTGATCGCACCCAAGTAACTTGGGAGTGTCGTCATCGTACGACGCGTCGACGGCAATTGCAAGACCGATGAGAAACAACACACAAAACAGTGCCCCCAACTGGAGTCGACTCCGAGAATGAATCATCATAGCCAAGACCCAAAATGGAAGGGGGAAAAAGCAAAAAGAAACAAGGAAGAAGGCAGTACCGCTAAGCAAGATTGAGATTGAGGAGAAGATAGGCTCAAATGATGAGAGAGAGTGATAGATACAGATAGGGGCACATAAGTTTTCTCCTTTAACCTTCAACACCAGATCACCTGTGAAGTACAGCAGATACAGATGGGGGCACAGAATAGTTGAGAGCAAGATCGAAGACGTAAAGCGGGAAGCAAAAACAAAAGAAGGAGGGAATGATGGCTCGACTTAGGTGAGCGTGAAGCTGAGACAAAACATTGATTTAAACAAAAATGTCGACGTTTTTGTTGTGATACAGAATAGGTACAGGCTTAGTGGCACAGACGATCTGATGCGTAGATTGTAACAAAAAAATGCTGCTTATAGATTTCAATGGGGGAAATAAATGTGGCAGACAGTGTGAAGAGTAATGCACGAAGAAGAATTTGACAAATAAAACTCCAACGATAACGAATTCAAAGAGGCTAAAAAAAAAGAAGAAACTTTGATAGTAAGTTGAAGAAAGTGAAAAAGTGGAAATTGGTATTATTTTCAATAATCAACGATAAATTTCTATTTATACACAAGAACCTATATTCAAATAAAGAAATAAAAATAATGAAAGTAAATCAAGGTAAATTAGGCAAATAAGTAACAATAATGTTACTAATCAAGATGATTTGCAAAAGTTAATCTAAAATATTATCAACAGAATCAAACAGTGAGTGTGTGTATATATATATATATATATATATATATATATATTTGCAAATATATATTAAGATTCTCAAAAATAAAATGTTTGCATACATATGAGCATTTGCATTATAAACATTTGGTGTAAAAATATTTAATGTAAAAAACTATAAAATATAGTCCGAAAGAATCTAATGAATACTTTAGATATAAATACAATAGTGTACAGCGTTCTATGTAAAAGTCAGATAACGCGTACATGAAAATGGTGGAACAGCATAAAATCCATGGACGTGTGTTTCTTTGTCTGGAAGTTTCTTATCTCAGAAAATCATGAGATGATAGGACGTAAAGCCATGGATAACTTGATCCCTTTCAAGTAAATACTAATTGTTTGAGAAAGAAGAATTCAAGTCGACTTCACTCTAATAATAATAATATAATCAATGCATCGATGATGATTTGCAGCATTTTCAGAAGACACTTATTTAGAGAAAGTATTCTGAGGCAGTCCTACCCTATTTAGTACAATAAATTGAATGAAAACAAAATTGTTAAGTCATTCTTTTAAAATAATTCTTTTAAACCGCAGAGATTAACAGTTTAAAATAACATCACTGGAATTTACTCTTAACTAAATGCAAAGACCCCCCCTCTAAAGATTACTTTATATAAATATCTAGCGAAGAATAAGCAAAAGAGCAATATCCAATGGTTAAATCGTATGGAAGTGATAATTAAAGCCTGCATGACTTCAATTATTGCAAGGATCCCAAAAGCATGACATATCTGACATCCTCACATCCTCTATACATGCGTTTTTTTAAAAGAAAAAGAAAAAGAAAAGTCCTAGCTTCCACGCGCATGGCATAGGACCACTCTCCCAGTAATTTTCTAATCTTGTTTTAACTTCAAATTTTGTTTTTACTCTCGTTGCAATAGGCCTAGGCCTGGCGATAGGGAGTCATTGGATACCTATCCATCATTTACCCTTTTCATGATTAGTTTCAACTTTCAAGAAATTTATTAGAAACAGAGAGGGTCGAGGGCGAGGGGGGCTTAACGCTTAAAAGACACAAAAGAAGACTGTCCCTTAAAAAACCTTTCTTGGAGAAGTAAAAGATTGGCCTCTTTGTCTGCCCCAGTCAACAATAATTTTGTTAGTAAGGAAGGAAAACAAGTTCAGCTCTCCTCTCGGTCAATGATTTTCTCTGTTGATGCATCACGCTTCCTTCTAATTGGTGGCCTCTCCTCCTATCGCCAATTGACGCGTGGATCAAATTCCGGTAAACAAGCACCCTTCCCTTCTAGTTGGTGAGATAAACGCGGTCTAAAACAATCATTTCGTTCCAGTGGACATGTAATACTAATAATAATAAAATAGTTTAGACTCTGATGGATTATCATTTACAAACAAACAACAAAACAACAGTGCTTAGTTTAACTCAAAATTATTGTGTTCGGCAACAACACACTAATCATAGTATGATACCAATGATGATGTTGATAATAACATAATCAGTTACTTAAAAGCAACAATAGTCAACAAGCCTTCGGATTTGGTTTGGTTAGATGATCGCCATGGTTTGGTGCAAACACAATTATTCAACCTTCAGACGTACTAATATACTAGTATATAGTTTGGGAGGTCATAATAATAAGCGTTATCAAGAGTCGATTATTCACATCATACCCTAAGTATAAATGTAGTATATGTCAAATACATACAGCTAGAATTGGAGACTGAAATTCCTCACCAACCAAATAGAGAATGAGAAAGAATTTGTACGCTTTCTAATCATTGAATGAATTCTCATAGACACACCAGATCAGAACAGAACAGATGATGTTTTATTTTGTTATCTTGATCATAAAATATAAACAGAAAATCCATCGAGTAGAGTACACAGACTGACATGATGTCTATCTCGTGCTTGGACCGTTGTATATTTATATCAATTCACGTGTGATTGTCAACCACAGATTTGTCGGTCAATCTTTGCTTGCACAAGGAAGAGAAACAAATTAAAAAATAAAAAAAGGAGACTATTGGATAGGGTTTTACCTTTTTATAAAGTCTCCCAGGATTTGTTGTCTCTCCTTCTCTCTTGTATCGACGACCAACCACCAAAAAATCACCTTTCAAAGTTACTTTCTTTGCTTTTGTTTTTGTTCTACTTCTAGTCTACTGCCTCCACCACCACCGCCATGGAGCTTGCTTTGAGCTTGGGTGATACCTCTAAACCCTTCAAGTTTCTTGACAAAACCCCAAAGCTGTCCAGTATGGATCTAGGGTTCTGTATGGGCTCAGGGTCTGGTTTTGGCTCAGGGTCGTCGCAAGAGAAGGTGGATAGCCTCGGAAGTATAAGAAATGAGACGAAGTTCTCGGCGGATTCACCTGTTCAGCTTGATCTTTTACCTTTCTCCCCTGTTCCTCGTAGACAGCCTCCATCACAGATTCATTTCCCGTGGCTTACTGATAACTGTGAGTCTTCAGCTCCATTTTCTTTTCTTGCTTTGCTTGCTGCGTAATCGATTTTTCTGAGGGTAACGACTCTAGAGTACCCGTTCATTTTGTTTGTTGTTGATTTTAGCATCTGGGCTTTGCTTAATTATTTTTATTTTCTTTGACGTGGCATGCGACAGTGGTTTCTGACCCAGGCTCAACAGATGGGCCAAGTAGGGGATTCGATGTGAATCGATTTTCGGCCGAAGAAGCAGAAGAAACGGCAGCTATATCCTCACCGAACAGCGCAGCGTCGTCGTTTCAGATGGATTTTGGAATCAGAAGTAGCGGAGGTGGTCGGAACCATAAGAGAGATTTGGAACTTACTGACACTGAAAGAGCATGTTCGAGAGCGAGTGATGATGAAGAGAACGGATTAACCCGGAAGAAACTCAGACTCACAAAGGAACAGTCAGCTTTTCTGGAAGAGAGTTTCAAAGAACACAACACTCTCAATCCCGTAAGTCAAAACGTACTCTAAAGTTTGCAACTTTTTTAATTAATTCCACATTAAGAACCAAGAATAGGGCAAGTAAATCATACAGTTGATTAGCACTGTAATAACCCAACGTTTGTGGAAAATGTGCAGAAACAGAAGCTTGCTTTAGCAAAGCAGTTAAATCTTCGACCTCGTCAAGTGGAAGTATGGTTTCAAAATAGAAGAGCAAGGTTTACATCATTCTTTAATCAGTTTTTCATTATCTTCAAAAGATTGATTTTATTATGGCGTCGATGATTCTTGTTTCTAATCGATGTATACATCATTTGTCTTGCTTGGGATGAATATACAGAACAAAGTTGAAGCAGACGGAAGTAGATTTTGAGTATTTAAAGAGATGCTGTGAGACACTGACAGAAGAGAACAGGAGATTGCAAAAAGAACTGCAAGAATTAAGAGCTTTAAAAGCTTCCCAACCTTTCTACATGCAGCTTCCTGCCACCACTCTCACTATGTGCCCATCGTGTGAGCGCGTGGTCACCACCACCACCACCGCTTCCTCCTCCGGCATCACCACCACCACAGGTATCGCAGTCACTACCGCTCCGACTGCCAATATTAGCTCCACAGCATTGACACTGGCTAAGCCTAGGGTGTATCCATTACCTAATGCCCAGGTCCATGCCTCCAGAGGCCAGGCTCACCAATCATCGCCATGACTTACTGAAAGGAAAATGGAGAAAAGAAAGAAAGTCTACTAAGTATATGATAAGAAAGTAAAGAAGGAAAAGGAAAGGATCCCTTAAGCCATTTGTAAATACGTGTTGGAAGGGGATGATGTTCATTTTTATTACTCATTCTTTTTTGGTCTTTGATTTTGGCCTCAAGTCGAATGGAGAAGGTCGAGTTTCAAAGAATGATTGGTGGGATTTTGTTGAATGACGAGGGAGACGAAAATTTGTTAGATAGCCTCGATTGTCGTCGGTAGCTAAAACTTATTTAATTACTATTAGTGTATGTCTTTAATTGAGTCTCACATTGGAATATAGTTAATTTTGAGGTTTATTTGCTACCACTAGTTGTTCCTTTGGCATTCCTTAATCCTTTCGTTTGATTGGTATTTATTAGTTTCAATCCCTTCCTTTTCTTAATATCGCCTGCTTAACAAGGACAGTAGGTGATTTCAAAACATATATATTGTTGTTCCTCAACCAAGGTCCTGTAAATTGACTAAGTAATAGATTTGTTTGCCAGGCACAAGGGAAGTAGAAAACTGAATATATAGAAGCGCATGACCAAGAGCCAATCATGTGATGGCCAGAAACTTGCTTAGTTCAGCGTAGAATGGTCTTAGGTTGATTATTTTGGTTAGAGCTCGAAATCTGCTAAGGAATGATTGTTCAAGAACCGATTCAGATGTCATTTTTCAGGTGCCGGTAAAGGAAAAAATTGCATACTCCACACCAATTTGTTGAAAGATTCTGGTCTAGGTTAGTCCCACGGCTGCTGTCAAAAAAACTTAATTCAACTTGTGACGTATTATTTAGCAGTGAGGCCATTGACTAATTAATCTCCTTAATTTGTTGGAGGGGAAGTAGAATCTAACGACAAACAATTAAGAAAAGAACTGGCATTATATTCTAGGTAGGGTCTGACGTGCATGCATGCTCTTGGACGCCCACTAAACGATTTAGCTTTCTTTTCTTCAATGAGGTAGTCCTAATGTTTTATATGCCCTGGACAAATAGAAAGATGGATCCCAGTGAATATCTAGTGTGTAAAGTATACGTAAGATTTAAATCCCTTACAAGTCCTTTTTTTAATTAAAATGTTCTTTATTTTATTGTCAAGAGGATCATAAATATTCAATCGAAAAATTGGTTGCTTATTCTTAAATTTTGTAAATTTAATGCATTTGATATATGATCATGATTACTGAAATTACTAACATTTTTATGAATATTAATTTCATCACTTAAAATTTTTATTAATTTATTCAAAACTACATTTATTAATTCCTCGTAATTCTTACCAGAGAAATTTACTATCAAATTTATCAATAACTCTTTTTATAAAAGCACATGTATAAAATTAGAAGAAGCAGGTAGGCGAAATAGAACAATAACTCGACCATTTATTACAAAGATAAATCAATGATATTATTTAATATGTAACAAACAAAAAAATAAAGAGCCAAACTTTTATTATTGAAACTATCATGCTCAAAACTTATTTTCAATTTTTCAAATAATTATAAAACTAATAATAATCCACTTTTCACTAAGAGAATAGGAATTAGCAGTAATATTCACATTGTAGATATATTGAAACCACATTTCATCAATAATCTACAAAATTAAATTTATACATACAAAATTAACCGAATCTATAAATAAGAAAATGTTAATTATGACTTAATAAATGAAAGAGAGATAAATTACAAATGAAGAAAGAAATAAGAGATAAAATACTATCAAGTATGATATTTGCAAAATGAAAGAGAGATAAATTATCCTAATTAACTTCAATTCAAATTCAAATTATAATTAAAATTGCAATTGACAAATATCATCTATAATCAAACTGACGTATTTCAATTTATCTAGATAAATGACAATTGAAATAGGAAATGAATAAGACATAAATTATACCAAAAATATAATATGAGTTTCAATTCGAAAATAGAAAATTTTATCTACATTGAAAATGCTATCATACTTATAATCAAATTTCAAGTTTTACCCAGTCTCACAAAAAAACTACTAAAAAAATCGAAAATTCAAAGAAAAAATAAAAAAAGAGAATTGAGAGAACGAATAAGATGTGTTTCTTACTTAGATGGAAATAGTGTTGATGGAGACAAGGCCAATGCAAAATTCTTTAAATTTAAGATCTTCTATTATTTAATTTTAATTATAAAAACATAAACCTTGGCATTTAGTAGGAGCAATTTCATTGCAAAATGTTTGCTTCCATTGTCATATTTCCTTCCTGTAAGAAATGTTTATATGTATGTTGACATACCAAACTATCCTTTTTTATCAAATTAAAATTGATATTTACTCTTAAAATAAATTCCTTTAATTTTTTAAAAAAGAACAACTCTTTTTATACTTAATTCTTAACTCAAGTGAAACTCTTATATTGTAAAATAACTTGATATTAGTAGGTTCTTTATGAATACGAACCCTAGGTGAGGGCCCTTCTTGCTATTGCTCGTGACTGACTTGACTTCAATCATTGCTAACAGTAGCAGATGGTTATTGTAGCTCAGTCACAAGTAAGAAACGAGAGGTTGTTGAAAGAGGACCAGATGAATCACAAATAACAATAAACATGTCTATCAATGGTACGTACGTACATATATACATACATACATACATATATATATATATATAAAGGGGAACCAAGCTTCCCTATATATATGGATTGATATATATTCATTCTAAGGGGGACCAAGCTTCCTTATATATGACAAGTAGATATGTATATGTTTCTCATCTGGTCTCCTCCCTTCCCAGAAAAAATTACTTGGTTGGTCCCTCCAATTGGGCAATATGACTAATGAAAACAGCAACACATACTGTGAGCAAGTAGAATGTTCTTTTTAAATTGCAAGTTTGGGAAAAGGATGTTCATTATCTACCCAGAACAAGTTAATGACCTGCAACTATATCAATTTATAGGATAATGCATATTGTGGATAAAGAGAGATAATTTAACTTAGTAACGGGCTTGTCTATCTAGAATTGGATAAGCAGGCCCTGACAAGGTAGGAGGTTCTGAGAATGGACTTGTAAGCACATTTTCAATTTATATTTGGGTGCCACAGCTTGTGAGATCCTGCACATGAGGGTTGACCCTTTCTCAAAAAAATAGAAATCGGACAAGAGCTGGCCTTTTGATTTTTTAACTGTCAGTCGTTTTATATTTCTCTGAGTCAATTGTTGAGTTATATTTTTTTAACATTTTCATAAAGCGAATTAAACTTTAATTTTGAACCCAAAGAGGAAAATCTGCTTTAATATTTTACAACCAAACCATAAGTATTTTTTTCATTAAACTTATTAAAATATGTCAGTGGAGTTTGATATATGTTCTTTTGGGTAATTGGTTTTTTGTTTGATTAATGAGGTGTTATGGCTATCTCAATTTAGGTGAAAATTTGGACTTATAATATAATCAGTGCTATTCTTAACAAAAAGTAGATCTTGAATTTCATACTTATAAAGAGAATATAACACGTCTTAATCTCATAACATTTATAGCAAAGAAACTTCTTTAAGTTTCCCTATGCATAGATCTGTAATCATAATATTGTGGAAGACTACCTGACATTGGAAATGGATTAGTTGGTTAGGAGAGGCAATACTTGCATCAGGGAGCTCAAGAATTATTTTTATATGCTTTACAAGCATCCCAATATGCTATGTATGCTAATTATCGCTTATTAGAATTAGACATGACAAACTATTATAGATTTAGGTTAGCTTAGAGTATTCAAGATCCATAAAACTTGAGTTTGAGAATTTTTTTAACCTAGTAAATTATGACAAAATAATTAAGTTATTAGTATATCAAAATTAAATTTACATATTCAATTTCAATTATTAGAATGCATGTTAAATATCAACCTTTAACATGCATTCTAATAATCAAACTCCTTAAGACAATAAGAAAGTATATTTAAAAAAAATGAATTAAACATTACAAGAAACTTAAATCAAAGAACACAATTTAGGAAAAAAAAGTTTCAATATTGCTAACATTAATGTACCAAATTTGACATTAGAATATCATTCTATACTCAATATGGAAACAAAAAGGTAAGTCCAAATTTATCATAATATTAAATATGTCAAAATTATCAATAAACAAAATATGTAAACCTAATCACTTTTACTTCATAACTCGAGCATGAAAAAAAAGTAAATGAAGCAAACATAATAGACTAAATGTGAAGAGATTTTACCCTAAAAATGGAAGTTGGTGTGATTATGTTGTGTTTATTTTATGAGGTTCTTCAAGACTTTAACTTTAACGATCTTTGAACCAAATAAAGAAATAAACAAAAAGTCATAAAAGACTGATAAGGCCAAAAAAATATAAATATGATAAAAGAGAGAGAGTCATACCTTTCGATCTTTGTAAGAACAGACAAGGAGAAAAAGAAATGTTAAGGGAAAATAATCATAAAGATAAAGCTTTTTGGTTATTTAGAGAAAAAAAAGAGGATTTGAGCTTAAAGGGAGGTTTTCTCAAGAAAAGAGATGCATGATTGATCTCTAAGGAGAATGACAAATTTTTTATTTTTTATATTAGGATTGAATATCACCAAAATCTCAAAATTTTGTAGTAAATTGTAGCACCCCACTCCCGTAAGACCCGGACCCGACATCGATGGTGATATCCAGATCCATGCCCTGCGAGGATGGGATGATACCACACTCAGTCAAAACACAGTACTAAAATTTTGTTTTGAAGCAAACATACACTTACATATATATGTATGTTTCGGAAGACAATTTACATAACAAAACTGGTAGGTACAATGATCACGAGGGTCCTCTTGTAAAATACACAATAATAAATATGCAGAGTCCTCACTCTAGTGCAGATGCAACTGATCCCGTCCTCTAATACCGCTATGCGATCACTATACACCCGTTATCTAACGGGGTATTCTTCTGAGTCCTGCAAAACAATTGCAGATTGTGGATGAGTTTTTGCAAACTCAATGAGTGACCATCATCAATGGTCCGCTACTCAAGTACAGAATCAACTAATAACTTATATTCTCATCCTTTCTCTCTGATCTCATTTACAATTCCCATAGATCTATCTCTATCTCGTAATACATTTTCTCAAGGAAAATTCCCATTTACACATTTACAGAAATCTATATTCATACGTCCCATTTTTCGATACATAAGTATTTCATTCGCTTACTATTCAATTATCATTTGGCTGTGCCCTAGTGCCTAAACGGTCCCACTAAAGGGCTCAGTAAAATCTGTCCCTTACCCAGTGCTGGATATAGGGCTCATCCAACATTGAGCCTGAGGCTCTAAATCACTCATGAGCTTGAAGCTCATTTACGTACATTGAGCTAACAGCTCTGATCGATGGCGAGTCTACTCGACAGCCATAAAATCTCACACAACGCTAGACACGTAACAATGTCATACATTTTTTAGTTAATTGTACCTCATGATCGTTATTATATCAGTATATGGCATTTTGCCTGTCATTTAATCAGTATATCAAATCAAAATCAGTATATGGCATTTTGTCTGTCATTCAATCAGTATATCAAATCAAAATAAGTATATGGCATTTTGCCTGTCATTCAATCAAACATATCAGAATAAATGTAGTCTGTAACTTGTAACCCATTATCAATTTATATCATTGTTGTGACCAAGCATCTATACTGTCCCTATAGGGGCACATTTATCGTTGAGCCATAGGCTCTGGAACTGTCCCATCAAGGGCTCGTTAATCGTTGATCGCATCTTAGGAGTAGGAGAGCCCTCTGGGTATGCACTACTTCTCACGCGTCTTAGAGGTAGGAGAGCCCTCTGGGTATGCACTAACTCATCAATCGTTGAGCTTTTCGCTCTGAAACCGTCCCGTCAAGGGCTCATTAATCATTGAACGCGTCTTAGGGGTAGGAGAGCCCTCTGAGTATGCACTACCTCCCACACGTCTTAGAGGTAGGAGAGCCATCTGGGTATGCACTAACTCATCAATCGTTGAGCTT
>JANJEY010000005.1:60907668-60919605 GCA_024703695.1 Erythroxylum cataractarum
CTTCTATTTAGAAAAGTCCCACTCTTAGGGACTAAATTGAAATTCAATTCTTTCAAAAATCATTCACTTTCATGCCTGTCAAATTCCCAATTCAATCAATTCATTTACTAGACTTTCATAAATCTTTCTAAAATTCAATAACGAGAATTCCTAAATCACATCTTTAGTTGGAGTGTCAATGATACAGTCATTGTACCGGAAATCTCATCGGTACCCATTTTACAATTTTCTGGAGAATTCCCACAAAGCACTCCAATTCAATTTCTCAATTACACAATTTCACAATTTCACAAAAATACCAAAACTGGGAATTTTCATAAATGCATGCACAATTTTGTGTACAGAAATACAACCCAGTCCAAATTTACTATTTATCCTTCTCATCGGTGATGGGATGTTACATAGAAGGTGACATTTTCTAGGTAATTTGTTGAAACAATGACAATATTCAATGGTTGAGGTTGGATTTTAGAGAGAGCATAAAGGACAAAGTCTTGAAAGCGGGAGGAAGCTACAAGTATTTTAAATAAGGAAAACAAAAAATGTTCACAAAATAAATGACTAAATTGACCTCTCAATGTAATGAAAACTTAGGTTAAATCTCTTAAAATACAAAAACATAAAAATTTTAAGAAAAATATACTAGAGCACAAAATGCTCGTAATAATTTTTTATCATCTTGTGCAAAATCAGTTTCATTGATTCAACTTATATTTAACATATTTTTAATTGTTAATAAGTTTAAATGACTTTAGTCATTCATAATTGAATCACAAATTGAGATTTAGATGTAAAATAAGTGACTATGATGAATACATGTTTGAGATTAACGATAAAGATCATTTGGTTACAGGACCTTATATGAGCGTATACCCAATAGTGTAGGTAATAGGTATTAAGTACAAAATCATGTGCATGTAAGGTATTGTCGAACATAGTTAACTACACTTCTATTTGGTCAAACATGATTCAATTTTAGATTATTGAATGGACCTCACAAATTTAACTACACATTTGTACTATTGATTGAGAAACTTTCACGCTTATCTTATCATTGTAGATTGAATACATTACATTAACTATTTATTTGCATGGGAAAGATTACACTTGGGAGCTAGATCTATCTTCCTATTCAGTCTTATAATTTTCAAAATCTTTTAAGTATGAATTGTACTATGATAATGCTTTGATGAATATATACATACCAAACATATACCTAGTTATATCACCTTACATAACAACAATTCCTTTTTGAATGCAAAGTCCAAACCATTTATTTTTTCATTTGCTACATGCTCGTGTATTATCCATTCATAGATCATCTAATTATTTACCACAGTCAATAACAAGTTAAGCATATACTAATCATTGATGACTAAAAAAACCTCTTATGGACACCCTTTATATTTGAGTTACTTGCTTTGAATTACATTATTTGTTAAGATGAAATGAATAAACCACTCATATACTACTAAAATTGTCAATGTTATTTGAATTGTGGTATATAATTTAGAAATTCTGAAAACATATAAGGCAAAGTAGATAAAGGATTGAAGATATCCGAACTTCAAAATTAGTCTTATAATTTTTAAAATACCATGGGTGTGAATTATGCTATGATAATGCATTGATGAATATAATGATGTATACAACCAAAAACATGCCCAATCACATAACCTTACTTAGTATAGTTCCTTTTTGAATAAAAGGTCCAAAGGGTTTACTATATATGTTTGTAGTTTGCTACATGCCCATGCATTGACCATTTATGAATCCTACAACTATTGACCATAATCAATGAAAGTTGGGCATAGACGAATCAGTAATGACATAACCTTTTATAGGCACCCTTTGTATTTGAGCTGAATGCTTTGAATTACATAATTGCTTTAGATGAAATGAACAAATAACTTATATACTACTATACTTATGAATGCTTCCTAAATCAGGGTACATGCATTTAGAAATTCCTATGGCATAACAAAAATAGACAAATGGTTAAATATATCTTAACTTCTAATTTAGTCTTACAAGCTCAAAAATAATAGGTATGAATTATGTTTACTAAACTTTCAAATACAATTGTACTTTACATTATTTAAACATAAGAGAGATAAGAATTTAAAAAATTTGAAACATTGTGGAAACCTTTTATGACCATAAAAGGTTTGACTATAGGGATTAGAGTAAAATTTTCTAATTGTGTAAGATAAACGATGGTGATAAGAGAAAAAATTAAAAAAGATATTATATGTCTTTAAAAACAAAGAGAAAGTGTTGATCACTAGCATTAAACCATAGGTACGAATGTCTTTAGTGTTCATCCTTGCCATCCCATAGGGCCCATAAACTTCATTGATCCTAACAAATTGATATGACATCTCCATTATCTCATAACTCAAGTAAGGGTTTAGTGTATTAAGGAAACAATCTTATAATTATTTATAGGTATACAATGTTTGCTAAACTTATATGGTGATCTTGGCTTTGTTTTACATGGAAATTATAATTTTTAAGGAAAAATTGAAACAATTTACTACTTGCTACAACACTAACTATATAAGCAATTAGTTTGACATAAAGTCATCAATAGGTTCATATTACATTTTAAATAACTGAGATAGACAAGATAAATAACATGATTACTTTTATAGATATAATAGGTAAGTTAATTGTGTTTTAGTTTGTAATATGATGAGTTAAGTTGTATGGAAAATATTAATTGATCATTAGTTTTTCAATGTAATAGTATCATTGGCATATGAAATTATTTTCTTTTGACCACTTTTAACACCTAATAACAAAAAGTGTGGTTATACACAAATGTCATTACCTCATTGTATAAAAATATATTAGGGAACCTAAGCTCAAGTTGGCATTATAACAACATATAAACTAGAGACTTCATAAGGAAAACTGGCTAGTGAAGTCATAAATAATTTTGTGTTAAAAAAATAATTTATATAACAAATTTGTGTGTTTCTCTTAAATTTATTTTCATGATTATATGATCACAGGTCCTCAGTGTTGATATTAACATTGAATAATATATCCATTACTGGGACATCGAGAATGAACAAAAGGTGTGCGTTGACTATTAAAAGCATCTCGAGATAAAAGGTCCAAGTGGTAATCATTAGTAATGACTATGATGGGGAAAAAAATGATGGTCATCATTAGTCATGACAATGATGAGGACAAAAAATGAAAGATACAAAGATAGAAGTGGTGGACTTAACATCTTAGTTATCAACTGTTTGTGTTTGGTAACCTTTTGGTTATATAGCAAAGTTAGGATGATTACATGTCATGTTGTAATTTTTATAAGCATTGTTTCTTAAACACCAACTATTTTATGATAGCAAAATGTTATGTACTTATATAATAGATATGGGATATTTAATTATCATTTATGTAGTAGTTCCCTATAACTTCTTTAATTTAATAAAAATTTGCCACACAACCACATTATAAACTTGTTAAGCCATTCATTTAGACATTAAATTTATATTTTTTGTTTAAAATTTTGATTATCAAGCTAGAAAATTAGAGGGATATGTTAGAGTCGAAGGATTTTAAATTGAGCAAGACTGAGATTGATTACTTAAAGTGTAACTCTTTGTGCCACAGGGTGGCTGTTGATGTGAAGGTAAAAATTGGCTCAAAAGTTATACCACAAAAAGAGTGTTTTAAGTACCTAGCGCATATCATCCAAAGCCATAAAAAGATTAGTAAAGATATAGTCCACCATATCAAATCAAGGTGGCTCAAATGAAGAAGTGCATTAGTAGTTTTATGTGACAAGAGGTTAGCACTCAAGCTCAAAAGTAAATTTGATCATTTAGCAATTAGGTTACCATGCTATATGGGGTGAAGTGTTGGCCTATGAAACAAATGCATAATTATAAGCTAATGGTGGCAAAGATAAGGATGCTTCGTTAGATGTGTAACCTTACTAAAAGATATAAGGTCAAGAATGTATACGTAAAAGATAAATTAAAGGTGGTAAATATTAATAAAAAATTAAGAGAGGTGAGACTTAGGTATTTCAGACATGTTAAAAGGAGACACCCTAACGCTTCAATGAGAAGATGTAAGAAAATAATGTAGAGATTTATGAGGAAAAAAAGACCTCATAAGAACCGGAGGGAAATGATCAAGAATGATATGACTTTGGTGGAACTTACCAAGGACGTGACCCATAAAAAAAAAAACTTTGACATACTAGGATACAAATAAAGGATCTCACATTGTCGTTCTCTTAATTCTTTTAAACACTTTCCTTCAAATCTTTCATTTTATAATCAACCTTAATATTTTTTTAAAAAATGAATGTAATATCACAATAGATAAAACTACTACAACGTGCCAAAAAACATGAGATCTAGGTAATTGATGCCTACTCTTCGATTATAAAGTTACTAAAAAAGGTAAGGAATAGAGATTACAAAAGAAGATAATTATAGGCTCAAAAGTTCAAAGCCGCCATCTGCTCTTCATGTTTGAGGAAAGGTAATGATTAACGTTCTTGGAAATTAAACTAGCTCTAATATGATTTATGATGCTGCCCATGATCTGATATTTGTCCTCCTTTATTTCTATAAATCGTCATCGGTTTCTTTCCTTCCAAATGTTATATATAGTAATGGTGAATGCTGCTATATACAAAGATACATTAGGAGTCCCCTTATTTGTTTAGCTTATAATCTAAAGCAGCACTTTAGTCTACTCATAGCTATCATAGAGGAAGATAGTAGGTGCAAAATGTGGCTCCAAATAGCCTTATAATAATCACAAAGAAAGAACAAATGCTTACGGCTCTCAGCTGCCAGATTGCATAACAAGCATAAATCCTCAACGCTTCCATACCATTGATTCCATGTTTTTAACCTATTTCTTATTGCTAGCCACATGATGAATGTGGCCTTGGGATTGATAGTTTTATGCCACAGAAGATGAAACCAAGGAACCACCATAATGCAATCATATAGCAGGCAATAATAAGAATGATTGGTAAAAGCTCCATTCGATTGTAGCTTCTAGAAAATGTTGTCCATTGCTGCTGCATTATTTAAAGTTGGAAGAAGATTTATAAGAGCAGGGAACCCTCGAATGTTGCCCAGCCACTTGTTATTGACAAGTAGCGAAGATATTTTAAAGTTTAGAGGTAATCGATTGTGAAGCCTCTAAAGGTCAGTATTGTGCATGAGGGCATTGATCTCTAACCAACTATCATACCAAACCCAAGTGTTTTCTCCATTACCAATAGAGTGCCTGATGTGAGGACAAATTAATTCACGTAACTTTAGCCTTAATATTTTGATTACATAGTGCTCCCCTCCTAGCTATTCATTTGGATTAGGGAACTAATTAACAATCTTAATTTAGCTAAAAATATTTCAATTAATCAACCAAATGATTATTCTTAATAGTTCAAACTAAAGATATTAACATAATCAAAGATATTGACATAAGATAGGAATTTCCAGTCCTATAAATTATAGATTAAAAATCTTGATTATATGAGAAGTCTTAGTGGAATTTGACATCCAAGTACCACTATTTTCTTTGATTGTTTCTTAATTTAATCTTTTTTCTAGTTAGACAATTATATTGATTTATTTTAGTGTATTATTTTAATTTTACATTTGATTAATTTTTATCATCATAACAAATTTTTAGAGTAGATAATAGAAAGATGATAAGTATTAGTAATTCCAGTCCTCTTAGAATTAACCCGTACTTGCCAATGTTAACTACAACTACACTGTGCACTTGCGATTAAAATTATAAAATCATAATCCATCAATAGCATTGACTAACACTTAAATACATCTTGACTTTGATATTCGCATATCATTCTAGAACTATTTAGGCATGGTATTGTATGTTTGGATTTAGGGTATGGTGCGTATTGAGCCATGGTACGTTTTATACTGGTATTACGATGTAAAAGTCAAGGTTGGTGTTAAGACCTATAGGAAAAATATTAGAATACATCATCCCTACCGATGCATGCACTTGTCTTTGAGCCTCTTCTTTTAACTAAGCATTTATAGATTATAAACAGGGAAAATGCTTGACCAAATAAACGTGTACTTAAGTGTTTACGTTCAATATACACTATTATGTACATGCCTATTGTTTGATCATATTCTTTAAATTTATCATTCTATAATGTGAGTATGAATGATGATCCCATAAGCATATAGCAAAGTGTGTTTTGTAATATGTATGACTTATACTAGTGTTTACACATCCATGTACTAGATCGTATTCTTTCAGTTGACCATTTATGGATTCTATAGCGGGAACATACTGACCTTGTAAGTGTGTTTTTAATCTGACTAATGATACATTTGGTTTACATTGTTATATAGGCCTGTGTGTTCAATCGTATCCTTTTTAAGTGGTCATTCTATAATATAAACATGATTGACCTCACAAGCATGAACTAAAGTGTGTCTTATAATACGCATAACTTATATTTCTATTTACATGCCTGTGTGCTAGGTTATATCCTTTCAATTAGCCATTTTTGGATTCTTTAATGGGAAAACAACTGGCCACGTAGGCATATACTAAAGTGTTTCTAATAATATGAATGACTTACATTTTCGTATACATGCCCATGTGTCCGATCATACTCTTTGAATTAGTTATTCCATAATATGAACATGTTTAATCCTATAAGCATGTACTAAACTGTCTTATAGTATATATGACTTACTTTGATATTTACATGCCCATATATTAAGTACATATATTGTACATTGATAGTTACATACCCATATATTAAGTTATATTCTTTTAATTAGCTATTTGTAAATTCTATAACATGAATATTACTTACCACATATGAATTTACTAAAGTTTGTTTAACAATAAATATGATTTTCACTGTTATGTACATGCTTATATGTTCGATAGTATTCTTTTAATTGTTCATCCTATAATGTGAACATGTTTGACTAATAGGTGTGTACTAAAGTGCCTTACAATACATATGAATAACACTAGTATTTACACACCTATGTGTTTGATCGTATTCTTTAAATTGGTCATTGATGGATTTTATAATATAAACACATTTGATCATACAAGCATGCACTAAAGTGTGCCTAACAACATTTATGATGACAATTGTTAGGTAAACTACTGTGTGCCTAATCGTATGCCTCTAATTGTTGATGAAATTTTAATTCCTTATCTTTTTATCATTTGATATTTGGAATTTCTAAAATTTTTGAAATTCCTGAAGTAAAATCCTTTTAATTTTAAACTTGAGTCAATTATTTCTTATAATTTGGATTTATAATTTTTAAGAGATATATTCTTATTCTCATAAAACACATATACTTCATCACTTTATTAACCATAAAATATTTTCAAATAAATAAGTTTTATGGAAAATTGACCCTTAATTTATAACACTTGACTAACCATCGACTATCAATTACTCTGGTAATGCCTCAAAGCTAGATCTTGAAAAAATAGAAATCAATATTGATTTGGGCTAATTAGTAAGATGGAATAGGAAAAAGAAGGTAAAATGTGGTCAATTATTCCTATGTAGATGTTGATGGAAATAATCCAATGCAAAGGCTTACACCGATAGAAGCGAAAGATATTGGGAAACCTTTAAAGATGTAAGAGAGAAGGAGGAACATTATTAATGCTATCTTTGAACAATTTCAAAGTTCTGCAAAGAGGAAGAAGAGAATAGTAAATGGTGTGAATGATTACTTAGGACAATCACAAACACTATGGAGAAAATGGAAGTATTAAACAATTCCATTATCAATCAGTTTAAAATAGCTAAGAGGATGATAAGGAAAGATGAGTTACAAATAAGGATCTATGCTATACAATAGACTTTCTAATGAACTTATTAGTTAGAAAGAAGTTGTCGATCGTTGAAATCAGTAGTCTTCTTATTGATATTATACTATATCATCCAATCTATAAGCGTGACCTAGTTATCTTAAGACATTCAATTGAACTTCCATATGTGATTTCTAAATTTTGCAATCTTGAACTTATTTCAATGCCTTATGTATTTTTATTTAATTTTTAAGGGGTCCTCGTAAGATGATTTCCTTATTTTGTTTTGAGAGATATAATGTTGTTATTTGGTCATTAAAACCAAAATTTAGTGGTAATGAAGATCTTATCATATATATGCTTTCTTTTTCTTTATTTACATTTTACTTACAAGAAAGAATTCTAAGAGTTATATAATATTATTTAATATCAAATATCCATTTATCTTAACAATATGTCTATTAGGTGTAAGAGAAATTTAAACAAATTGATTGAGTTCCTCTTTAGAAAGTCAAGAAAAATTTGTTATTTTGTTAAGTAAGTTTAATTAGATGTCGAAGAATTGGAATATCTTTTTCATTCATCTCTAATATAAAATGTACATATTGGTTTAATTGATGAACTACTTTGTGTTAATAAGGATTCATGGACCATTTATTCATTGTAAGATTAATCATACTATACTGAGATGGGTCATACTATAATTGAAAACATGAGGAAGCCAATTTTTTTTGTTAGAACTTAAAAAAGGATTCATTAATAGCCATGAAAGGCGTAAAAAAAAAGGTTAATATAGAGTGTCATCGAAACAAGCTACAACAACATACAAGATTTCATGGAGAAACTAGAACTAGAGATTCCACTGCCTTTTAAGATGAGAGTTAAATTGCTCAATCACTTGATGAGCTATTAAAATTTTCCTAATGCAACAATGCAACTTATGAATGAGAGTTTACTTGTCAATTCTTTTCTTCTGATGAATTCATTGATTTCTTTCCCTCTAAATAAAATGTAATGCATAATTGATACTAAGCTTAAGTAGGTTCTATCAGTCCTTACAAATAAATATTTTTTTTGTTTTAAATAAACCAGGATGGAACCCTAGAAGGTATCCCTATAAATAAATATTTTGCAACATCTTATTTAAGTATTTTGTTCCTATCTGAATCATAGAAATATAGATTAAGAGAGTGTCGAATGCTAGCCCTGATGGAGGATGTGTAATCACATTTAAAATATAAGTGATATATACTTTCTTCTTTAACATTGCAAAGTTCACAATGGGTGTCAATAGAGCTATGGATCCTATTCTTTGTCTTAAGTCTTCCTTTTGCTGCTAGTTAGGTTGTGAATGAAGTTCTAGACTTTAAGGGTGCTTTCCACACTACGTTGTATTAAGGTACAGATGGTAAAGTAGGTCTGAGAGCCTTAATACAAGAGGAGTTAGAGTATTCCCCATTGGAACTTAGTGATTGAAAAGTTAGGTTTGTAGTTTGGGAGAAAGATCTAGCCTTTCAAATCCTCTACGTTAAAATTGCCAGTAATTGCTTCCAATGATGACGTGAACTCTTGCATTTGATGGAATTCTTGCAGAGAAAGAAAAAAAAATATCATTTTTGAGTAAAGGGGGGCTAAAGGTAATCCAATTATCAAACCAAAACCAAGTATCATTTCCATTTTTCACCTAGATATAGATGAAATGATACACTAGGTACCTTTTTCTTAAAATCTGAGTAAAAAATCAGGAATGTTTTTTCTTCTTATTGATCTGCCATAGAGATCTTTTCGTGAGATCAACTTCATTAATCCATTTGTTCCAAATGGATTCTTTATCTTTAAATAATCTCCAAATCCTCGTTGCAATTTGCATTATCTGAAAAGTAGTAATAAAAGATAGACCAAGACCCTTTTTCTTTTTAAAGTTACTCCCATTTGATCTTTTAGAAGTGTCAGACTTTTCAGACAAGAGAAAGTTTTTGATACAATTCTCCACCTCCTTGATGATTCTTTTAGGCAAGAGAAGACGGGAACTCCAATGTGTGTGTCACTTTTTTAGTATAGAGATAATCAATTGTACTCTCCCAACTTGAGACAAAGCTCTATTTTGCCAAGAGTTAGGGGCGAATGGTTGATGGGTTTGGGAAAAGATTAATAGATAAGGAATGAAAAGTAAATGGTTGGATGTTGATTATTATTATAAGAGCAATAGTTTGATATCTCACTTTTCGAAAATCCTCCATACCCTCCATTTAGTAGAGGAATGAAATTCATTCCTTAGTAATAGCTCTTTTTTTTAAAATATTTTTAATACTAATTAATTAAATAAACAAATAATTAAAATATAATTAATTAATATAATATAATATAATTAATTACATTATAATTAATTAAAATATAATAAATTAATTAACTAAAATCTAATTCATTAAAATATAATTCATTAATTAATTAAAATATTGTAATTCATTAAAATATAATTAATTAATTACAATATAATTAATTAAAATATTGTAATTCATTAAAATAGAATAAATTAATTAATTACAAAATAATTAATTAAAATATAATTCATTAATTAATTAAAATATTGCAATTAATTAATTAATTACAATATAATTAGTTATTTATTTATTTTAATAATTAATTATAAACTAACCAATATCAATGGTAATGGTAATAATTTATTCTTTTTAACCAACTATCATAATTATAATGATAATATCCATTCTCATTCCTCACCATATTAATTCTCATTTTTATTATCATTCCCTCATGCGAACCAATCATCTGTATCTATCAAGTCTCTTCAAATAGTTTTGATATTTCAACCCGTTGGAAAAAATAAGTGAAAAATCAAAGGGGGTTAATTGTTTCACAAACTTTTTGCAAACTTCTTTGACACTAACAAAATAAAAACAAGCAAAATCGAAATAATAAAAACATCAGAAATTTAGTAACACAGTTTAGCACACTTTGCTTACGTCTACGGGGCCCTTACCCAGCTTAATCACTTTCACCGAAGTACAATAAATTTACCCAAGGCTTTACTGAGCTGACACTACTCAACCCTTGATACTATCCCTCGACTTCACTTTCTGTGAAAGAATTTCACACCAAATAGTACGACTATCTCGTACTAACCTCGACAGAGGATTTTCACACACTGTTTGATAACAAAGATAATTAAATGAACAACTCAAGTGATTAAAATAACTAGAAACAAAAAAGATAATACGCTTGAGATAAAAAAATAACTCTTCGATGAGTTCCAATTCACCGAAATAAATCTAGAAGTTATCGCAACAACAATAGAAAAGCAGTTCACCCAAGAGCCGCTCCACAAATCTTTCTCAATTTAGCCTCCAACAAATTAAATGGATATCACGCACATCACATGAAACACTCACGCACAAGACATCAGCCGTAAGTCTTCAACAAAAAAAAACACTCCCTCGTGTATTTCAAGAAAATCACTTCAATTCACAATGAAACTTGCGGCAATGCTATCCAGCCACAACACCCACGCCCAATCTGCAGCTCCCTACCATACGCCATCTACAGCTGTCTCATGATGTCCTTCAATCCACCAACGTAAAACATACATATACCACTTAAAGCACTCACACTCACACACCCCAATTAGCTCTAGTTTTTATTCACTCACCAATCACTTCTCACACAGTGCGCATATAATCATCAAGAAAAAAACGTAGGTCATGTATATGTCTTCTTTTGTTTTAAAACCTACAGCCTTTGTAACTTTATAGAAACCATTAATTCATCCAGAACTTTACCATAATGCCCTTAGTTCTTCAATCATAATTTTACACAAAACCCATCCAAAAACTTGTACTAACAAAATAAAAACTAGCAAAACCGAAATAATAAAAATACCAGAAATTTGATAACACAGTTTGACACACTTTGCCTAAGTCTACGGAGCTCTCTAGCTTAATCACTTTCACCGAATTACAATAGATTTACACAATGCTTTACTGAGCCGATACTACTCAACCCTTGATACTATCCCTCAACCTTGAAGTAAATCACACGTAAATATATTGAGTAATAATATGCTTAAGATACACAAGAAGGGGGGTTGAATTGTGATAA
>JANJEY010000005.1:60919705-60930256 GCA_024703695.1 Erythroxylum cataractarum
GTTATCCTGTGGGTAATTTTTTTAGAGCTTAATTTTATGTCTGATTAATATTTTTTATTTATATCTTTAAAAAAATTTACCATAAAATTAGGGGCCCCTCCTTGTCATGGGCCCTGGGCAGGTGCCGGCACTGCTTGACACGCATGACATTGAATTCTCTTTACCTTTCTTTCTTCCTTTCGAGTTTTGGCTTGTTGATTGAAATTGTTGTTCAATGAGCTCCTATCTTTTTTTCCTAAACTCGGGTCTATCCTTTTTCACTCTCTTCAGCCACTTACTAAACTCTCTTGTTAATAACTCTATCTCCTCATTCTCGTCGGATTCATCTTCTAAGTCATTCACCACTTTACCAATCTCAGCTTGCAATGCTAATCCTTTCTTCTTCTCTCGATTATCCCTCAACAAATTCATTTCGAAATTTGTAAGAATTTCAATTACCTTCTCTAATGACAAATCATTGATATCATAAGCCTCCTTGATTACTGCAATTTTTGGAATAAATCTTGGAGGTAGTGGTCTCAACTTCTTCTTGACTAGTTTCAGATTGGAGTATTTCTTCCCAAGTTGATGTGCCTGATTTGCTATATCACGTAATCTTTCATGAAAATCTCCAATAGTCTCGTTCTTATCTATCTTCAGTTCCTCAAACCGCATAGCTAATATCTGTAGTTTTGACGCTATAATAGATTTTGACCCTTCATGAATAGTCTGCGACATATCCCATGCTTCTTTAGCCGATTCACAGACTGATATCATTGAGAAGTGTCCTTCATCAACAGCATTGAAAATTGCATGCAAAGCTTGTGAGTTTCCAAGTTCTCTTTCTTCTTCGGCTCTTGTCCATTCAGATGGATCTTTTAGAATTGTCTCTCCTTTATCGTTAGTAATCATCGGATATGTCCATCCATGTACTACCGAGTTCTATGCTTTTGTTCCCTATGCCTGAATAAAGATCCTCATTTATGATTTCCATGCAGGATAATTGGAACCGTTCGACAGCGGTGGCCTGATAATTGATACTCCTTCTCTTATGGTCATATTCGCGAAACTAGGATCTGCACCAACTTGCTATGACGTTCTAAATCGATGACCTTGCTCTGATACCAATTGAAAAATCAAAGGGGGTTAATTGTTTCGCAAACTTTTCGCAAACTTCTTTGGCACCAACAAAATAAAAACATGCAAAACTGAAATAATAAAAATACTAAAAAATTGGTAACGCAGTTCGGCATACTTTGCCTACGTCTACGAGGCCCTCACCCAACTTATTCACTTTCACCGAAGTACAATAGATTTACCCAAGGCTTTACTGAGCTGACTCCACTTAACCCTTGACATCCCGTGAAAGAATTTCACACCCAATAGTACAACCGCCTCGTACTAACCTCGACGGAGGATTTTCACACACTGTTTGATAATAAAGATAATTAAATGAACAACTCAAGTGATTAAAATAACTAGAAACAAAAACGATAATACACTTGAGATAAAAAGGAATAACTCTCCGATGAGTTCTGCTCCACTGAAATAGATTTGGAAGTTGTCGCAATAACAATGGAAAAGCAGTTCACCCAAGAGCCACTCCGCAAATCTTTCTCAATTTAACCTCTAACAAATTAAATGGACATCACACACATCACACGAAGAACTCACGCACAAGGCATCAACCGTAAGTCTTCAACAAAAAAAAAAAACACTCATTCGTGTATTTCAAGAAAATCACTTCAATTCACAATGAAACTTGCGGCAATACTATCCAGTCACAACACCCACGCCTAATTTGCAGCTCCCTACCACACGCCATCTACAGCTATCTCATGAAGTCCTTCAATCCACCAATGTAAAACAAACACATACCACTCAAAGCACTCACACTCAAACACCCCAATCAGCTCCAGATTTTTATTCACTCACCTATCATTTCTCACATAGTGCGCATATAATCATCAAGAAAAAAACATAGGTCACGTATATGTCTTCTTTTGTTTTAAAACCTACAACCTTTGTAACTTTCCAGAAACCATTATTTCATCAAGAACTTTACCATAATGCCCTTAGTTCTTCAGCCACAATTTTACGTAGAACCCATCCAAAAACTTGCAACCATGCCCCTCTGTTCAAAATAGAATTTTCTTCAATAACCATTATCAAATACACATCTATTCAAGATAGAATTCTATTGTATCTAAAATATTATCCAACTAGATTTTTAAATCCAAGATAATACAAAATATGTCAGTACAAAGAAATATGCCAAAATAAAATAAAATAGATATATTTAACATATATATAACAATAAGAATCCCCAAATAGATGAAAGGTAAACTATGTATCCTCTAACAAAAAAATTGGTTGGAGACTTTCATAACTATAGGTATTAGAAGAAAATTATATGTTGCTGTTACTAAAATTGATGTCCAATCCAAGAGCCTACCAAAAATCAAGAGGGAGGGATGCATAGTTGATGTGGATTCCTGATGTGCCTCATAAAGTAATAGATCATTTGCAAAACATAGTTGAGTAAGTGATAATTCTCTACATTTATGATGAAAAGAGAAATTTGGATTCTTGGAAATGTTGTGGGAGATGATTCTATTAAGAACCTCCATAACTATGGCAAACAGGTAGGGAGAAATGAGGTCTCCCCGCTTGATTCCATTGTATCCGTGAAATTTTATAGGAGAAACCACTTATTGGTATGGAGAAGGTTGGAATGGAAATGCATGTATGAATCCATTTGATAAATAAGTTGGGGAAGCCAAACCACTCTAAACAAGTTTGAATGAAATCCCAATTGATTATGTAAAAAACTTTAGAAGAATCAATCTTTATAACACAACTTTTGATGTTTCTGCCTGAAGTATACTCCTTCATCAGTTCTTGGAAAAGGAATCTATTATCGAGATGCTTCAACCTGGAATGACAGCTCCTTAAGAACAATGGATGAAGTGAACCAAGGTCTCTTTAAGTTTGTTATGGTAATTTGGATAAGACTTTGTAGATGATGTTGCACCATGAAATAGGTCGATAATCATTGAGAAAATTGGCACTGAGGTGTTTAGGAAATAAGAAAATATGAGTGAAATTCAATTCCTTCAATATTTTTTCAGAGTTAAGAAATTCCTGCACTGTTTCTACTAGAAGACTGCCAGTTATAAGCCAAGTTTTCTGAAAAAAAAGAACATTTACCCCATATGGACCTGGGGCCTTTAAGGGATTAAGGCTGAATAAAATGGACTTGATTTCCAGAGAAAAAACAGGAAGCAGCATCTTGTTTACAACCTCCCGAGGAAGAGTATTATAGGGGCTTATGATGCTTTCAAGTTCTGCCAGGATGGAAAGATCATAAGAGTTTGGAACTTTTAGCAGATTTTTAAAGTAATTGAAGATCATTCTCCTCATATATCTCTATCTATAATCATGTTCACATATTTGTATCTGCCAGGATGGAAGGATCATAGAATCCTTGCCAAGACTGAATTGTGGAAAAATCCCCTACTTTGAGCCGCACCGTTCTTGCTTTTTGCATCAAGAAGGTATTGTGATCTCTAGGTGCTTCAGTATACTTCTCAAGCTTACACTTCTCAACATTCCTCAATTTATCATTATCACGGTTAAGATAAGATCTATCCCGAGCACTCCTCAACTCCATTTTGGCCTCCAATAGCTTAACAGAGGCATTAGAGTAATTAGAAGTGAGAAGACATTTGAGCTTACCTAAAAAAAGCTGAAGTTTCTTCATTAATTGGTACTCCAGACTTTTTATACAAGATCCATAAAACCATCCTTAGAAGTGAGGAATTTGAAGAATCAAAACGGAGATTTTCAACACCTCTATACTGGAGAAATCCAAGCAAGGGGGCAAAATGTTCATAAGATTCTGGAAAATTGTTCAACCAAAGATGATTGACGAAAACCAGTTACTCAAGCTTGGAGATAGCATTTCCCAGTTCCTTTCCAGCGTTGGAGAAATTAACTCTATCCCCCTAAGCTTCAGATGGATGTAGAATGCAATTTAGACCCCCAGCTAATAACCAAGGACTGTTGCCCAGAGTTTGATTGTCTGGAATTCTAAATTAGATGCATATATAATAGCGATAGCAATTTCAGCACCTGTCTCATTTAGCTTGCAACTGAGGTGGATATACTGATCAGATGAGCTGATAACAGAAGCATGGATTTTAAGAGGGTTATAAGCGAAAATGATTCTGCCATTGAAGTGAGAATCATGGTTAACCAAAGTTCCAGTGTTTCCATAAAACTTTCATGACATCATTGAGCTTATGGACTTTATTCTAGTTTCAAGCAAACCCACGAGAACTGGGTTTTTTTTTTCCTGCAATAAGTCCCTAATTGCTTGGTGCTTATAAGGCTCTTTATAGCCTCTGATGTTCCAAAAAAGCATAGTCAAGGAGTTGGTGTCACCAGCCCCCTTTGGGCTTCCTTCTCTTCCTCCTATATTTCCCAGTAGAAACAGGAGTGACCTCAACATTCAGCTCCAATCTCTGTTCTCATCCATTTCTCCATAGGTGATTCAGTAGTTATCCCCTTCTTATATGATTCAATGTTAATAGGATCAACTATAGTAGTGGTATTTTGTTGGGTGTTCAAGCTGACTTCTGCAGCAGGTAGGTTCTGGATCTGAGCTTCTGGTATACTGGTAGAAGGAATGTCATCAATTCCCGTAAGCTCAATGTAACTCCTAGAGGAAAATAACCTCCTAATAGGCCTCTATTCTTGCTTCCCAACACTAGTTTCCAATTATAACTTAAACTTCGGTCTTTACAAGTTCATTAGCTAAGTTTACGTTTCATAACAGATAGAACATCTGCCAGTGGCTTCTTAGGATCAACCTCTGCACAAATACCCGCATGATTGATCTTTTCAAGCTTAGAGGTTCCTGAATCGAGTGTCACAAGTTTACCAACTGAGCCCAATCTAAAGTCCAATACTCCAAAGATCTATTTTGGAAATTAATCCAGATTGGGATGGAATATATGTTGTTCTTGTCAAATTCCAGACTTGATACCCATTGTTGGATGAACATTGGCTACCCACCAACATGCCAAGGAACAACTTCCTTGATTTTGTCAATGTTATCACAATTTGAGAATTTAGAAAGGAACGTACCATCTTTTATGAGGAAAATTTTGTCCAATCCCTTGCTTCCCTACTTGGTTAATGCCCAATTTTGCATGAAAGGGTAAGCAGGTCTCTTACAGTGGAAGAAGCCTACAAGTGTGTTGCTCCATAACTTGACCCCTTCCTGTAGCAGATCGAAAGAAGATACTATGCCATCTACTGTAGTAGAAGTGAAATGCTTAGGCTTATCTTGCGCATAATATGGAGAAACCACATTGCTCCAAGAATTTCTAGAAGTGAAATGCTTAGGCTTATCTTGCGCATAATATGGAGAAACCACATTGCTCCAAGAATTGCGCATAATATCGAGGAAGCATCATACAAAGATTTATACAATCCATTACGCTTTCTTTACCATATATTTGGTGTCTTAATTTTGAGATTGTAATAAATTTCCTAGTATTAACCTTCTTAAACTTAAATATGTTTGTCTTAACCTATACTTGGCCTAGCCCATTCGATGTTGCGAAATTGGAATAATGTCAGGCGATGTCATTCAGCAACTTTACATCCCAATCTTGCCTTTTCTCTTGTGTGGCAGAAACCACCTGCTGGTTTCATAAAAATTAACACTGATGCAGCTATTTTCAAGGAACTAGGAACGACTGGTACCGGTTTTGTGGTTCGGAATAGCAACAGTGATTGTATTGCTGCTGGTAGTAATATCCTTTCGGGAGTGTTGGATCCGTCAGCAGCCGAGGCTATGAGTTTTCGTGAAGTATTAAGCTGGGTTAAAGCGAAAAATCTACAGTCAGTTATTATTGAATCGGATTCACAATTGGTTATTCAGAGTTTGCTTTCCAATAGGCGCAATCGATCAAACGTTGATTTCATTGTTACTGATTGCTTATTTCTTTGTAATTCCATAAATGATGTTAATTTTGGTTTTTGTAAAAGATCTGCGAACTGTGTAGCTCATACTCTTGCGAGAAATGCTAGTTCTATGTCAGGTCTTGTTTACTGGGATTTATCTTTCCCATCTTGTATTTCTTCAGCATTAGCTGCGGACAAGGTTTATTAATGCAGGTTCCTTTGTTTGATTTCAAAAAAAAAATGTTTGTCATAACATTTGTTTTCAACTCCATGTTGGAGTATTTCTACACTCATACTAATACTAGGAGATGAGTAATTGTAGCTTAAGTGAGATGTGTTTTATCGTGGTAATAGGTGTTTAAGTAGTCTATCCGTGTCGTGTTTTTCTCTAATATTATACGTAGAATTTGAACAGAGAGAAGGTGAGATGAACAGAGAGAAGTTGAGATTGAAGAAGTAATTTCATTAATCGAACTAAAAAGCTCAATCAATTATTTATACAGAGGAAGACAAAATAGACTAAAAGCTAATTGTAGTTTGACTGTGGTTTGTGACTAAACTAACTATGGTTACAAGAAATCTAACTATAGTTAATAATAAATAACTATAGTTTACATCCTCCCCTCAAGATGAACTGGTGGAAGGCGAAACAGATTCAACTTGAAAACTAATTTGTGAAATTGCGGAGCAGAAAGTTACTTTGTGAGAAGATCAGCGACTTGAAGACGAGAAGGAACATGCAAAGGTAAAATCAACCCTTCTTTTTACTTGTCCCTCACAAGATGACAGTCAATTTCCAGATGCTTCGTACGCTTATGGAAAACTGGATTCTGTGTAATTTGGATAGCAGCTTGGTTGTCACACCAGAGAGGAACAGGGAGAGAACGAGAAACATGCAAATCAAGAAGTAAATAAGTGATCCACTGGATTTCACAAACGGTAGAACCAAGAGCACGATATTCCGCTTCTGCAGATGAGCGAGAGACAGTGTTTTGTTTCTTGGATCTCTAAGAAATCAAAGCAGAACCTAAGAAAATACAATAACCAGAAACAGATGATCTGGTGTCTCTACACCCAGCCCAATCCGAATCACTGTATGCTTCAAGTTTCAAATTATTCTGAGCGGAGTAAAACAAACCTGTAGCGGGCCAACCCTTCAAATATTGCAATAAATGTAAAGCAGCTTGCCAATGAGTATCTCGCAGATGTTGAACAAACTGAATGAGTTGATGAACAGAATGAGTAATATCTGGTCGTGTGAAGTTTAAGTACAATAATCTGCCTACCAATTGTCGATAAGGAGAAGGATTAGCAAATAATGTACCCGAATCTGCTATTAAAACCATAATCTGCTATTAAAGCATAGGAGTAGCAGCAGCCTTACAACCCGTTAAACCAACTGTAAAAATCAGATCCAAAATATACTTGCGTTGGCTGATGTAGATACCATAAGGGGATCTTGCAATTTCTAACCCAAGAAAGTACTTAGCAAAACCAAGATCTTTAATTGTGAAGGCAGAATCAAATGAAGATTTCACCTTTGCAATAAGGTCGTCATAATTGCCCGTTATAAGAGCATCATCCACATACACAATGAGAGCTAAGAAAATACCTTGAGAATTATACATAAACAAACAACTATCAGCATTTGACTGAAAAAAACCAAGTTTGGCGAGATGGCTGTTAAATTCAACATTCCACTGCCTTGAAGCTTGTTTTAACCCGTAGAGAGACCTAAGCAGTTTACAGACTTGTCCCTTTTTAGCCTTGTCATATCCATCCGGAGGAATCATATAGAGCTCTTCATCAATATAAGCATGCAAGAATGTATTATTTATGTCCAATTGACATAATGGCCAACAAAAAACAGCAGCAAGAGCAAGAAGTAGGCGGACTGTTACTATTTTAGCCACGGGAGAGAAACTCTCAATATAATCTTCACCCTTCACTTGAGTAAACCCCTTTGCCACTAATCTTGCCTTGTACCTATCAATACTACCATCAGGTTTCAACTTCAGTTTGTAAACCCATTTAGAGCCAATAGCCTTCTTTCCTAGAGGAAGGTCAGTCAACTCCCACGTATGATTCTTTTCCAAAGCATCAAGTTCTGTCTTCATAGCTATCACCCAATTAGAATCATGCTTGGCGTCATGATAGAATTTTGGTTCTTCAATATGCTGAAGTTTGGCCAAAAACGCCACATGAGTATCACTAAAACAAGAGTGTGTGACAAAGGGATAGGCTGGAATTGGAAGCACAAAAGAAGAAACTGGAGTAGAGACAGGATCAGCCATAAGAACATTAGAAACAAAATCAGACATCCAAACAGGTTGATGCCTAGGTCACGTGCTTCTTCTAGACTTGACCTCAGTAGAAATAGGAATAGCTGGGGCGATAACATCTTCAGAAACATCCTCTGTAATAGATGCCATAGGGGGAACAACATCCGCAACTGAAGTGACTGGAGAAGGAGAATTAATAATGGAATCGTCAAACAAACGAGCAGGCTTAGGCAGGGAACAAGAAGACGCATCATGATCCTTTTGAGAAAACATAGACTTGCCCAACGGAAAAACTCCTTCATGAAAAACTGCATCTCTGCTGATGATAATCTGTTGGGTAGCAGTATTGTATAATTTGTATGCTTTCATGCCTGGATAATGACCAAGAAAAACACAAGGATCAGACCTCGGGGTAAATTTGTCCTTATGAGGGTGAACATCTGTAGCATAAACCAAACAGCCAAACACCTTTAATAAACTATAATCAGGTGATTTATGAAACAGTACCTCAAAAGGAGATTTCCAGGCTAGAATTTTTATTGGGAGTTTGTTACTGATAAAGGTAGCATGTAATAAAGCTTCTCTTCTCCCCAAAATCGAGTTGGCATAGAAGACTGAAACAACAACAATCTAGAAACTTAAAGGAGATTTTGATGCTTTCTTTCAACGACGCCGTTCTGTTGAGGCGTGTAAATACAACTTCTTTGATGATGTATACCAAGAGAAGTGAGAAGGTCTTGAACTTGATGACTGAGAAATTCTGAGCCATTATCTGTTCTAATAGATTTCACTGTCACATTAAATTGATTAGTGACCATGTGAAAAAACTTTTTCAAGTGCTGGAAAACTTGACTTTTATGTTGCATGAGAAATGTCCACACACACCGACTAAAGTCATCGACAACTGTGAGGAAATAATATGCACCAGTAATAGATTTTTGCTTATACGGGCCCCATATGTCTAGATGAAGCAACTCAAAAATGGATTGAGTACGTATAGCACTAACAGGAAATGGAGTTCTTGTTTGCTTTGCCAAAGGACACACAGCACAATGTTCACTACCAAAACCTTTATGGACAAAAAATGGTAAATGATCCAACACCACATCACTTGGATGACCAAGTCTGAAATGCCATTTTGGAGTAGAAGCCACGATTTTATTCATATTTGTGTCCATACAAGAATTTGAGATATTCTCAACAGTACAAACTGAATCATTCAAGTGAGAATGTTGTAACATGGTGGAGGAACAAGGATAAGAAAATAAGGCTAATGAAGGATCTATGGGATGGTTATTGATAAAAGGTTGAGAAAAAGATTGTTTATCAAGAATGTAAAGACTTCCAGCAACTTTGCCAACAGCGAGGACCTTCTTACT
The DNA here is from genome assembly GCA_024703695.1 of Erythroxylum cataractarum. Taxonomy (NCBI): domain Eukaryota; kingdom Viridiplantae; phylum Streptophyta; class Magnoliopsida; order Malpighiales; family Erythroxylaceae; genus Erythroxylum; species Erythroxylum cataractarum. The sequence goes on from JANJEY010000005.1 coordinate 60,929,322, forward strand.
CTTCAGGTCCTGTAAAACGCAAAAATCAGCATAAAAGGTGAAGTAAACAAGATTTGTTTTAACTAACTTGTTTACTGAAAGTAAGTTATGGCGAAAAGAAGGTAAATGTAAGGTTTCGGTAAGAATAAGATGTTTATGTAAAATGACTTGGCCAATCTCAGTAACTTTTGTAACTCGTCCATCTGGTAAATGAACAGAGGTGGCCACAGTCAAAGTAGTCAAGCTGTCAAAGAGCAGTGAATTGGCACAGATATGACTCGATGCTCCCGTATCCACAATCCAACAATCAGAAGGAGCAGAAAGTGGAGGCAAGTTACTTGCCATACCTGCAAAGTTATCAAGATGAGCAAAATTCACATGACAATCATCAATCTGTTTTCCTCTCATCAATTTGGCCATTTCCTGCCGTATCAGATCAGTAACCCATTGCTTATCATCAACATGTTGTTCTTCGATTGGAGTTTCAGCAAGATTAACATGAGCTTTCCAACCACTGTTCTTGGCCTTCTTATTCTTAAGATCTTTCCACCAGTCCGGATAACCATGCAATTTGAAGCATGTATCCTTTAGATGACCAGTATTCTTGCAAAAATCACAAACTCTATCATCCTTTTTATCCTTCTTTTTAGAGTGTCCCTTGGACTTATCAACAGTTGTAACGAACAGTGCATTGTGGTCTATGACTTCACCTAAATGCCTTTGAACATCCCTCTGAGCTTCAATAGTCTGAATCATAGAGTATGCTCTATTTACTGGAGGAATAGGATCAAGCATTAAGATCTGGTTCTTGACCGCTTCATAAGTCTCATTCAAGCCCATTAAAAACTGCATGAGTCTATTGGAATCATCCATTTCTGTCAGTCTTTTATTCACACTGCATGTGCATTTTCCACAATCACAGTAAGGCAAAGGTCGAAGTCGACTGATATTATCCC
>JANJEY010000005.1:60968145-60984170 GCA_024703695.1 Erythroxylum cataractarum
CAATCCTTCTCAACCTTCATCAATCACAATAAATCAGTTAGGCTAGCACAATAGGAAGAAAACCATAGAGGAAAGATTGAAGAATCCTTACCTATGGAGGAAATCAAAATCACCGTGGAGAAGGGGAAGAGGGAAATGATATTGCCTTAGGTAACTTTCCCAAATCTCAACCTAGGCTATATATATATAGACCTAAGTCTTCAAATCAGTCCGAATTCCAGTCTCTAAATTTCAATGGCTCAACATTTTAATTCCTAACAGTAAAAACTCTAATTTTTCCATCGCCATTGGACAATTCTTTCAGTACTATACAGTCAATCGGTCTGTCACTCTAAAATTTTCGGTCTGGGCATTTTCTTCCGAATTTCTCGAAAATTTCCTATAAGCCACTATCAATTATCAATTACACTTAGACTATTCTAAATCAGTCATTCGAACCCACTTACTCCTAATTCTCGATTAATCAATCCTAATCCAGTCAGTCCAGTCAGTTCACAATCTAATCAATTTATACTCACAATTAAATGCTGAAAAATCATGAATGCATGTACCTATAAATAAATGCATATGCAATAGACCTATTCCTCTATGATCAGAGGCCAGTAACATGTTCAATCGGTAAATGAATGAAACCTATCATTCCATCTCAATTACCAAAATACCCTTGCTAACAGTAACGGGATGTTACACTAACAAAGAGCATTCCTTGCACATCGCGATAGATCAACTCGTGGATGTCTAAAGGTGGCTACTAGAGGACCTGCAAGCCTGGGCAGAAAACGCTAGCAAACGCCGCCAATCGATTTGCACACTGGTTTCCTTCGCAGACAACATGCTGCAAGCGAACCTCCCTCTGCCGCTGGAGAAGCTCCCTGATACCTATCACCAAAAAAGTAACCTTAGTAAGCATATGATGAGGACCGGAGAGAAGCGTAATGACCTCGATAGAGTCCACCTCGGCAACCACCTAGCGATACCCCAGGTCCTAGGCCAGAGTAAGGCCCGTGTACAGGCCCCAAAGCTCGGCCAGTAAATGCGAGCCTCGCCTTAGACTTTACTGGAAACTCCCACATTAGTTGTCGTGATAATTACGAATTAACTCGCCAGTAGAAGCCGCAGAGGTGCCTAGTTTGACAGCGTCGTTCGTATTGACTTTCACTCATCCCTCCAGCGGTTTAGTCCAGCCCACTCGGGTGCCCACTGACAAGCCTTGAGCAGGGAAAACACGTTGTTCCATCATCCGAGCCCGCTCGATCCAGTCAACATAGACTAGAGCGATCCGGGACCCCTCCACGGGCCAAACAAAGTCGATCTCAAATAAGCAGTTATTACGTCACTTCCAAAGAAACTAGCAGACTACTCCAAAAATAGTGGCCCATGTAGCGGGAGGAACCGGAACAACCTTCGTGAGGTTATACTGTAGCCAAAGGGACTCATCGTGCTGGAAGAAGGCGGTATCCACCACCTCGCTAGGAAATTGGCGCCAAAACACCGACACCCGTGGGCAATCCCGCACTACATGGATTGTGATCTCCTCCAGATCATAGAAAGCGCAACGGTTATCCAGGGCTATATGGCGCACCACCCGTTGGTGATTCGTCAGGAGTTTACGATTGGCAACAAGCCAGAGAAACGAACGAATCCTTTGTGGGCCAGGCCATTTCCAAATAATCTCCCAAAGCATGTGCTGATGTTCCGGTAATCGACCCTCAATAAGATCATACGCAGACGCTACCGTAAACCGCCCATGTGGGGTAGGGGCCCACTTCAACTGGTCCTCCCTGGTGCCCTCAATGACTGGCCTAGAAAGGGCAAGGGCATTCCATCGCCAACTACCCCTATCGGTCATAAGGGAGGCAACCATAGCGAAACGAAGGCTATCAGGGACTGGAGCACTAGCGACCTGGATAAAAGCCCCCTAGACCTCCAACCAGTGGTTCAACCAGAAAAAGATGCTTCGCCCATTGCCTCTGGACCAAGATAGGCCCCGCTATACAACATGCCAGGAAGCCAATATGCCCCTCCAGATAATGGATGCCTCTGGTCTAGGAATCCTAAGAGGGATCGTCGAGCCAATATTTGGCCCGAAGGATCCGAACCCATAGGGCGTCGGGCTAGTGAGAAGGCCCCAACCTAATTTAGCGAAAAGCACCTCATTGGTAGCCTAGATACTCTTAAGACCCAGACCCCCTTCGACTTTAGGTCTACACACCGACACCCACTTGACGAGATGCATCTTCCGACGCTCCATGGTAGACCCCCAAATAAAGTCACGCATAAGTTTTTCCAGGTCATCACATAACTGGTGCGGAAGGCATACTGTTTGCATTGTAAAGATGGGCAAGGCAGAGATGACCGATTGGGCTAAGGGTACCTAGCCGGCAAAGGGCAAACATCTGGCATGCCGTCCAGCCAACTTAGATTGGGCATTGTCAAGAAGATACTGATAAGTACGATGATTAGACCGCTCATAGATCAGAGGATCCCCAAGATAGCGCCCTAGCTTAGCCGTGCTGGGAACCTGCAGCTCCTGGCTCAGACACTATGCCGTATCCCGACGGACATTCCTCAAGAAGAAGACCTGAGTTTTGGACCGGTTCACTTTCTAACCAGAAGCGCAATAGAAAGTCTCTAGGGGTCTGAGTGATTATGCGCATCTGCACAGTAATCGCTTTGGCAAACAGCAAAAGGTCATTTGCAAAAAACAGGTGGGAGAGAAGGGGACCCGTGCTGCTCAGCCTGATCGACTTCCACTCCCCATATCCCACCTCTCGAGAAATGAGGTGCCCGAGATGCTCCATACAAAGAACAAAAAGGTAGGGGGATAGAGGGTCACCTTGGCGGATGCCCCGAGAGGGGTGGAAAGGCTCAGAGACCGACCCTTTCCAGGCGATCTAAAGAGAAATAGTCATGACACACTGCATGATGACCCAGACTAAATTCTCAGGAAGACCAGGCTCTAACAAGGTCTCCTGGATGAACTGCCATCGAAGTCGGTCATAAGCTTCTCCAGGTCCACCTTTAAGGCCATATAACCGATAGGCCCTGTCCTCTTGCGCATGGAGTGTATAACCTCCTAGGTGATAATAATATTATCAGTGATATGTCGACCCGGGATGAAACTACACTGATTTGCCGCAGTCAGGTGGTCCAAATGCGCTTTTAAACGATTCACCACCACTTTCGATATGATCTTGTAGAGGACATTGCATAAGCTGATCGGGCGAAACTGAGAGACCTGGATTGGGGAGGGGATCTTGGGAATGAGCACCAACAAGGTGAGGTTCAATCCTGGATCCCATCGTTCTGTCGAGAAGACCTGCTGGATAAAAGAGACCACAGACGACCCAACGGTCCCCCAGTGATGTTGGAAGAAGAGAGCATTAAAGCCATCCACCCCTGGGGCTTTATTGGGATTCATAGCATTGACAACACTCTGGATCTCCTTCGCTTGGAGGGGTCGAGAAAGCTCCTGAAACTGCTCCCTTGTAAGTGCCAGGAACGCGTCCACAATTGGGAACGAGGCCATGGGCTCCTCATCCAGGGTATACAGTTGGACAAAATAATTATGAACAAGGTGACGCAGTTGGTCCGGATCTGAACCGACAGTCCCTGAGGAATCTTGAAGACACTCAACGCGAAGCTTCTTTCTCTTAGATAAGGTGACCGTGTAGTAATATTTAATGTTGCGATCCCCCTTCGAAAGCCAATCACACCTAGCTTTTTTATGACAAAACAGTTCCTCCTCGCCCAGGACCTATAGCAGTTCTCGGCTTAAAGAGTCCTCCAAAGCTAGCAACAAATCCCTCAGATTATCCGTCATAGCTCATTGGATCCTTTCCAGTTGGGCAATCAGCTTCCTCTTACGAGTGAAGATATTACCAAACACTTGTCGGTTCCACTGCGTAAGATGCTGAGAGAATTGGGTTAAAGATTAACTCAAGGCTCCCTCCCCGTGAGCCCAATGCTACGCGATCTCTGCTTGGAAGTCAGAATGAGTGAGCCACACATTCTGGAACCTGAATGGCGGAGCACCATAATTTCTCAACGGGGGATTGCAAATTTGAAGGAGTAAAGGGCGATGGTCAAACCCAAGGAAGGGAAGGTGTCTGTTCACTATATGGGGAAATTGATGCATCCACTCCGTTGAACCAAACACCCGATCGAGTCAAGCTTGAGTCGTGCCGCGACGCCAAGTGAATTTAGAGCCGATGAATCCCAAATCATGTAAACCAGAACTTTGAACCCAATCCTGAAACCATTTATGCACTACCGGGGTATGGGTAGCGCCGCCCTTCTTATTGGCGACCGCGAGTTTAGCATTAAAATCGCCTCCGATGAGCCAAGGTCTAGTAGTGAGGCCACCAAGCCAGGTAAGGACAGACCAAAGTAGGGCTTAGGAGGACCCTTGCAGACTAGCATACACCACCGTCATGTCGAACAAGTATGGCCGATAGTGGACAGTTGTGTGAAGGAATTGCCTATGTGCTACACCAATCGAGATCGTAAACTCCTCCTTCCACAAAATCCAGATACCACTCGAGAATCCTTCCGCTTCTACGAGAAAAGAATAGTCAAAACCAAAAGAATCTATAATAACAAAGGCCCGAGGGCTACTAATACGCGGTTCCATCAAGGCCAGAATACCCGATTTGTAAGTACTAATATACTGACGCAAGAGGGTCTGAAATTCTGAACCTCCCGCTCTTTGGCAATTTCACAATAATATCGACATAAAAAAGGAAAAGAAGAAGGGAACCTACCTCGAATCCACTGACTACCCTTCCCTCGGATCTCGCGGCTCTCCAGAGCAAAAGGCTCGGGATCAATACACAAAGTCGAACTAAGCTCGGGAATACCTGTGGGCTCGGAGGAAGCCATCGAAACATCAAGTGGTTTCATGGTGTGAATCTCAGGGAGTCCTGCCTCCAGCTCGGGTTCCTCGACTCCCTCCATAGGATGGGCCCGTTCCCTTGCTCTCCGAGATAGGTCCACTAAGAGTTGGTTGTTGCAGACCATCTCGGAATGCTACGGGATAACAACAGCCAGATTTCTATCCGTGGCCGTAGGCTGTAAGGAGATAGAGAGGTCTGATGTGACGTCGTGGGTTGGAATAGCGCTAGCCAGCCCCTGGGTCTTTCGGATTAATGGAGAAAAAATCATTGACTTCCCCTTAGAGGCCTTCGTGGGCCTACGAGCCTGTGTAGTCGACCTAGCCTTGGCCTTTGTGGGTTGAAAAACCCCTGGTCCACCTTGTACTTCCACTTGGACCTTGTGGCCCAATCCTTCCAAACCCACCTAGGTAGAAACCCCTGAAGTATCTCCAGGCTCCAGGCCCGAAGCCCCCTGGTCCAGCGTTGCGTACCGTGAGCGGCCTAGCGCTGGCCCTCCACGTGAGTCCTGTTCTGGCTGTAGCATCCATCCCTTCAAACTGGTACGGGAATGTCGTCATTGCACATTGGTCCAAAGACCATAACCGTTGCTAGTCTCTTCGGCCAGACGCTCCTTCCCTGTTGCCAACTACTCACTTAGATCAGACTCCCTGGGTATCTGAGCAGTCAGCGTAGAAACAACCACCATGGACGCTGTAGATTTTTGGGTACAAGCTGTGGGAGAATGGCCCACGATCCCGCAAGTGTAACACACTTGGGGAAGACCTTCATATGTTACTAACAAGGACTCTCCATCCAGAACCACGAGAGATTGCAGCGGAACGTTGTGATCGACCTCCACAACAATACGCACATACTTTCCTCGCTGGGCATACATGGAGGCTTCATCAATCCTCACAGTGTCTCCAACAAGGTTTCGGATAGCCTTTAAGATCTGTAGGTGGTACCGTGCTATGGGAAGGACGAAACGATGGCACTCAACGCTGAACAGCAACAACCTGTCCAAAGATCGTCCAAGGGCCAACGGTAAGGACGTGTAAGAAATCCTCGTCTTCCTGAAACTTTATCAAGAAAAATCGTAATCCATATCCACGAACTTCATGGGCCCTCGAAACTTCCAAAGGCTACGGAGGCATTGGGAGAGCACATTGAAACTAACCCTGCAGCCTAGAACTTTCACCACCACCGCACGTTCCCATTGCTTATCCAGTCTCGAGCGTAACTGGGAGGAGAGTGTAATGTTGCCCCCTTGTTCCCCAACGATAGGTGTGATGTCTCCTTCCTCAATATCCACAGGTTGATCCTCCGGCTAGAAGACAGGCTCTGCAGCTTCGGCTGTTAATGGACCACCGGTGATAGTCTGACTATATGTAACACGCCCACTCCCGCAAGACTCAAACCCGACATCGATGGTGATATTCGAGTATGTGCCCTGCGAAGGTGGTGTGCTAGAGCACTAAAACAGTTCAAAAGTCGGCATGATTTTTTTTTGAAACTACAAACTTAATAGATGGAGATTCATAACCAAATTGGGCCCAATTTCGTTCATAAACATTTTCAGTCATAACAATATACTCAATAGGATTTCAATAGCCATTTGTGAAAGGTAAAACATTTTCAGTTCTAAAAACTTTACATTATAACAAAAATCCATTTGTATACAAAAATTTTGGAAATCATACACATTGTCAATCAAAAACATTACAATTAATAGAATTTCCAATAGCCCATTATAAATACAAAGCACTATTTTATAGAAATTGTGGAACACAAAATTGTACAAAATAATAAAATAAAGAATGCAGACGCAACTGATCTGGACCTCTTCCTTCACTTACATGCAGTGGATATACTCCCGTTTGCCTAACGGGATATTTTTCAGAATCCTGAAAAATATTTACAAATTTTGGGTGAGTTTTGCGAATTCAGTGAGTGACCATCGTCGATGGCTCACCCAGTTACATAACACATAATTCACACATCACACTTTCTTTCACACTTCACATTCACATAATTTCATATTCAATACTCTTAATCATTTATATTATGCACATGCAATGCACATGAGAATCCCTTTTTATTTGTTAATTTGTTGTGACCGAATGCCTAAACTGTCCCACGTAGGGCTCATTCATAACTGTCTCTTATCCATTTGGAGGATACAAGGCTTAATAAACGTTGAGCCTGAGGCTCTGAATCGCTTTTGAGCTCAAAGCTCATTTACACTTGTTGAGTTTAAAGCTCTGATTGGTGGCTACTTTGGTCACAACAACCATTATATTTCATACACTTATGCAATGAAATGCATCAATCATATTGGCCTCTTGCCATTCACTCACTTTCACATATCATCGAACCATAGTCCGACATTCCACAGTAGCGTTGAGAAACATATTCTCATACATATGCAATGCATAGTCCAAAGCCATTTGCCATCGGGCCGTGATCCGGCACTTATCAATCATATATTGCATACTCAAAGCACATGTATCAATCACATGAAAATACATATAGTTCATCCAATTCGCAATCAAGTAGCACTTCAATATCACAACTCTCCAATACACAGTCATCGAACTTTCTGTCCGGAATCCACAATCAAATCACAATCCATCACCATTTATATGAACATTCAGTAATCAATCAATACAAATTTAGAAAAAAGAACAAATAGTGAAAAGATCCCATCTCAATCTACTCACAGTACACTCCAGATTAGCATTTGCTTTCAAATTCTGGAAATGCTTGTCTGTGGACTTTTGACCTGCACAACCCATTTATGCAATACGTTGCACAAACATTAATAATTTTACACAATTTTAAGCATTCGTTTATACATATATAAATGTACGATGCATATTCATGACAATCCTGGGTATTTTCCCACTAATTTCATTACAAAATCTTTCCCATTTCAAAACTCATCTAAGTATAATTTATATTTATGTTTATACCTCACTAAACCCATTAAAAACTCCATTCCTTTCTCTTTGTCTCACTTCTGAGATTTGCCAAAACATACTTTCGGGGTCTACTTTGCATAGTAAGTCTAAGAAGGCAATTGGCAAAATTGAGTAACACTTCCTTCCAGACAGTTGTACTCCAATGTATTAAGTTTCTATTTTCACCAAAATCACTCAATTTGGTTCAATAATTTGGAAAGTAAGCCTCAAACATTTTCGGGCTGTTCTTAAGCAGAACCAATGTACTATACCCAAATTCCACTTAGAAATTGAACGTCTTAAAGACTGAATCAAAATACCACTTCTTCATATGATTTGTAGCCCTATTTCTCTAGTTTACTTCAAATGAAAAATCATCTCATTTGGAATCCTATAGGTCCAAATATAATCAAAACATTGAAGTAAGCTCAGTAAAACTCATCCCATTAGCATGGTTCCAACAGACTCCCACACTTACATTGTAGAAATAACTGCAATTTTCTAATTTAACCATGACTTTTTTGTGAGGTTGACTTTATTGTGAGAATATGTGTCTAAGTCACCATCAATAGAGAAGGTGAGGCCAAAATGTTGAGCTTCTACTAATTTTAATTTTAAATTTTTGTATCGTTTCATTTGCATGCTAAAGCTAGCATATACCAGATTGGAGAATTACATTCTAATCCCTTTCACTAACATTGAACCTGAGCAATGATGAACCTTTTGATATTCAATATTTTCCTTTGAATAACATATTGCTTTAGTATTAAAAGCATATTTGATTGCAAATAACATCTTTTTCTTGGTACTCTTTTTGTATGGTCCAGATTTTTTTTACAAGGTTAAAGGATACTTATTCCAACTTAAGAATATTGTATACAAAAGTCGCAATAAGTTATTGATTAAATTTGGATAAGAATGATGGAAGAGAAACACAAAGGAACATGCATTATCTGAAGCATGTTAACTTTCCTTTTTGCTAATTTAACTTGATTTGGTTGGTACAAAATTATGGATAATTTGGTAATAAAGATTCTAATCTTTTCAAAGTGAAATGATTCCTACAAACTCGACTATAAATGGACGTCTTGGTTCTAAGATATTTGATAATAAAATATTATTTTTTATGAAGATAAATATTTTATATTTAGTAACTATTACAGGATGGTTATATGTTCATTTTGTTATGTTACGTTGCATAATTAGTTTAATAAGTTCAGAATAAACCAAACTAAATTGTGAAAAAGCTTTCGATAACCATGGTTACAAAAACAAACAAATTTTTAGATAGAATTTTCGTCTAGAATGTCCAACAGTAAATATCCAAGTTTAAAAACTAAGTTAATATCATTTTTGAAGAGTAAATTACAGAGTAAGATCAAACCAACAAATAAATAGATTACAAACACTGACATTATTCTACAAACTTCTAAAGCTCCAAAATTCAAAACCATGTCTTTGTCTTCCAAATTTCTCAGATAGATCGGTGTGCAATCAGCTCTAACTCCAAAGGCTTAATCCAGGAACTTCTGTAGTGTTTGATCACTCACACCATCCTTATATAATCAGTGACTAACAAACATTTAGAAGTATGATTCAACTTAAAATAGATGTCATCAAGATCACACACACACAAAATCAAAGGAACTGTCACTTGTTTCACTAAAAACATACAAATGAAAGAGCAAGAAAAACTTTTTCATCCAAATGTCATACAAAAACTAAACCATAATCATTCAACAACTTACTTCCATATCTAATCAGGGCCAAAAAAATCAGTAAATCCATTAAACCAGCCATGAATGAAGCGAGACTATATAACAAAATGCAGTATTTGTCTAATGATTCAAGATCAGTACATATATATGTTTGAATTAGGTAATGAAGCAATACTCACCAACTATGAAGATTTCCTAGTAGCAGATCTTTTAGCCATTAGTTTGATCCTTCTCCTAGGTTGAGTTGTATTAACAGGTGTATTTTGGGACGCTTGTATTGCTGTTGTGTTCGTATTATGAGGTTGTAACACTTGACATTGACCCTCACCCATCTATAAAGTATAAGCAACCAATTATGTAAATATTATCATCTCCCTTATAATTACATATAAGTAGTATAAACATGAATTTTGGTCGTGGTTTTTCTATATGTGTAATTTTAATATTTTAATCTTGACATTTCGCAAGCATACGGGTCATTCACGTAGCATCTTAGGTGTCGATCCTACGAGAAGGGTTGATCTAATCCTAAATTCTAATGTGAAAACAAATTGCAGAAATTCAATTTTAACTAGGCTAAAACAATAACACAATTCAATCAATCACTTCAATCAACCAATTCAACTCAAGAATTAATCACGAAATATTAACAAATTAGCAAATTGCAATGAACACACCAAGAATCAACCTAGACTATCCTAGGGTTGGTTACTCTTTCAAGTTGTAACCAAAAGCCCTAAATTATAAACCTTAATCAGATTATAAAAAATTGTAATTTCTCAATTCACAATTTATCCAAACCCTAATTAGATATGAAGTTTTCCTCTAGACTACTGGAACCTATGTGAGATCTCTCGTCACATAATTACCAATTTGATTGATTTCTCGTACTTATTAAATTAACTAACTCTTGTTAGCCCAATTTAGTTATTTTTCATCGGTTTACTCTCTTAGTCTATTTGTAAGATCCTGTTCCCATACTAAAGATTGGAACACTAAAATTTGGTATATGTGAGATCAAAGAGAGATTAAGAAAATTGCATTTCATGCTCGTGCATAATGTTAGCATACACACATGTGAATTTGAATTTTTGCACACATTACAATGATTGTATATGCACTCATTTGACATTTTTCGGGTATAATTGATATTTAATGTGATTATATTTGAAATTGTGAATTATATGTGTTATTAATTGAGTTGGAGTGTATAAGTAGTGAATTAAATTTTTGGTTAAAATTTGGAAATTTTCTAGAATTTAAAGTAGAGCTTTACACAAAATTCAATAAGGAGTACACTGATATTCGATTGAAGAATAAGTATAATAGATTAAGGGCTAGATTGAAGAATTTCAAGAACTTACTAAAAAAAACAAGAATCAGTTATAACTTCTTTGCTGGTGAAGTTAATGCTACAAATGAATGTTGGGAAAATCTATTTAAGGTAAAATATATCTTTTGTTTTATTGATATATCATATTATATAATATTCATTCTCATATTCCTTTTTCATCATTATAAGTGTATAAAATGACTCACAGATTCAAGAAAAAAGCATGTAAGGAATTTTTAGACTTGTGTCATATTTTTGGAGATACTACTTCAAGTAGTGTGCATGCACTAAATCTCTATCAAATAGTACAGAAGAGGAACATGGAATGATGTTGATGAAGATTACTTGTATAATGAAAAACAAGATCAAGATAAAAGTTCTCCATCTAAGAGAAAGAAATCTCTTAAGAATAAGAAGGCAAAGAAGACACATTCTAATATTGTAGAAAAAGTCTTACTTATACCTGGTGAACAATCAAAAAGGAAGAATGATTTACTTGAGAAAAAATTGAGTGAAACATCATCAACTGTAGAGAATAGATCTCAAGGACCTAACATAATGATGAAATGATTGAATTCCTTAGATGAATTGAGTGTTGACAGTGTGCAATATGCAATTAATCATCTTGATAAAATATGATTAATATAATTTAATTCCGAAGCACTTTCGTAGAATCTTATATGCAATTAATCATCTTGCTAAAAGAGTCATTACTCCACCATCTTTTAGTAATACGTCTCCTGAGATTTAATATAATTTAAAATTCTTTACATATTTTTAGGTACATTCATATATTTAATTACTATTTTAATTATGTCCTTATGATTAATAATTATTTTAATATAGTTTTATTTTTAGGATTGTATAGGAGCAATAGATGGTACACATATTGATGTAAATACTCCGATCGATGAACAAATATCATACAGGGGCAAAAGAATTAATCTAACCTAAAATATTATGTGTTGTTGCTCAATTGACATGCATTTTACATATGTAATGGCTGGACAAGAAGGTATTGCAAATGACTCTCGAGTTCTTTTAAAAGCAGTAACAAATCTAACGAATCAATTTCCTATGTCTCTACAGAGTAGTATATCATTTTAAATAAACATAGTAATTATGATTCATTTTTAATATTTTTTGTTAATATTATGTTCTTTCTATGTTAGGAAAGTATTATTTAGTTGACTCGGGTTATATTAATATGTCTGGATTTCTTTCATTAGATTCTTTCACCAGACTAAGGTGAAAGATATCATTTCCAAGATTATAAAGGCAGAGGAAGACCTCAAGATTTATAAGAATTGTTTAACTACAGACATTCTTCATTAAGAAATTTTATTGAAAGATGTTTTGGCCTTTTAAAAGCAAGATTTCCTATACTTAAAAACATGACGAGTTATAATATGAAGAAACAAAAATATATCGTTATTGCTTGTTGTCTTATACACAATTATATTAGAATGTATGGACAAAACGATGAGTTATTTGATAGTTGCGCTGAAAATGAAGAATAAATAAGGAAAAATGAAAATAAAGATGCAAGTTCTTAAGTGGAGTATAATATTACTTCAACACAACTTCAAGGTATATCTTGGAAGCGAGATGAAATTGCTAGGCATATATGAAGTGATTATATTATTTTTAATTGATTTATGTTTCTTTTTGTAAATGATAGTACTATTATGTTTTTAAGAATTACAATATGATGGATCTCTTTTATTGATTAGAATGACTTGATAATAGAAATTTATTATATACAATTAATGTGTAATTTTTAATTACATTTAAATTTAACTATAACGATAATTATTAATTTAAAAATATAATGTATTATATAAAATTAAAAAAATAGAAACAAGATAAAAATAGAAAAATTAAAATTAAAAACTAAAAACTATATCAAAAAAATAAAAATAAAACCAAACAAAGCTCAAAGACTTCAAAATTACTTAACGGCGCATTATTTAAGTAGTTGTCAATTCTATATTATTTTGGTGGGGGTGCAAAAGTTAGATAGTTATTACTGTTAACAGATGTAGGGCTAAATGGCGGTAGGTTAGGATTTTAGTTGGCGAACTTTAATGGGATAGACACTTGTGTAAAACTTTTGGCTCTCTATTTCGAATTCGTTCATGCGTCCTTTTCACATATTAAAATAAGATTATCATGAAATGAATACGGAAGTCAGGAATTGATGCAAGAAAATTGCAGAATATATAAAGTGTAGACAGTAACATGTTAATAGGTAAACATGAAAATTTTATAAAGTCAGGGATTATACGTTATATTGTAAGTTTTTTGACAATCAAAATATACGCCATATCTGTCCAAATTCATGGATATAAAAAATTATAATCAAATATTATATATTTGATAAATAAAGACCAGAATTAGATATTGAATTTTAGTATGACCTAATTAGTATTTAATTTAAATTATGAGTGGTCTAATTAAATTTTGGATGAAATTTAAATTACATTTCAATTAAATCAATAAATATTTTTAAACTTTATTATAATAGGTGTAAGTTTTGTAAGAGTTAACATTTTTATTATGATCGTAATTGCAGGGTTCTTTCAATTTGTTTGCGTGAATACTACTAGAAAGCAAATACTTATATGATTATGATAATTCTAAACAACTTATTTTAAAAATGAATTTCACGAAAGAGTTATTGAAAGGAAAATTAATTTTATAATAAAGTATTGTTTATGATTAATATTTGAAGTTATTCATATTGTAAAATTGTGATCTTAATTTTAAATAAAAACATAGGAAAGTTTGTGTATTTCATTTGAGCGCATGAAACCAGAATATATCCTAATTTCTCACGTCCTAAGCACATTATTCAATGAGGTCCTTAGTTGAAGCTCATCGAAGCTCATCAAGAAGTGGTCGGTACGGTACAATTGGAGTTGCAAATCTCATAGGTCTTTAGAATAAAACAACAGTGCTAATCGTCCAGCCAAGCTAAGCAATATATGTTACCGGTAACTGTTTTATGTGTACCTCCTCCGGCATTCATTTCCTTTATATATAAGTATAAAACGGGTCTTGGCTTTTTTCACTAGCCCCACTATACTAAAACGATAGAGAGCACAGGCAGAAGATGAAAATGACAACAATAATATACGAGAACATATGTGAGAGCCATGCATTTAATATTCGATCCAACTCTTTGAACCATTTGTGTTTACCGACTACCACCTTATCAAAACCAAGACTTTTGTCCTTGGCCTTGTTGAGAAGACAAACTGCACATATATGGGCAATATATGTGCATTTTATATTCTCGATAAGCTAGAAGAATATAACATGCTCTTTATTAAAGTCCACATGGGCTGGCTATCTTCGAGACTCCTGCTGTACATATGTCATGTCCTTAATTCATTCAAGTAGTTGAACTGATAAGCAATGATTAGAGGCTAATGAATCTATGTAAAACACTCACATAGGGATTGATTCCTTACAAAATTTTGTGCACATCAAGGCAAATAGGAAACCTGATCGATATGTACACCTGCATTGGTTACGGTGCCGCCCGGTAATTAAGGTTTAATTAGCTGAATTAATCAAGGCAATCACATGTAAACAGGTCGCGAACAGACAGTTATCATACGGGCAGGAGATGCTCGTGGTGCTTCTCGCGATGTTTTCGTTTTTATATTGGGTTAACTCCGTAAGTCCGGATGCGCATAGAAAATGGGACCTTTAATGCCTAAAAATGTGAAAAGTTTTTGTTCTTCCAGAAGTATTGTGGTCAGTAGGATCAGCATGGGTGTGTGCCAGAAAATTGCACGAAATCATGAGGCAAACAAGGAGTAAATTGCAAGCATCAACTTGGCGTTGCATAAAGCTACATATACCGTGACCAGGTTAATGAGTCGCAATGCCACGTTAGAACTGCACCAAGACATTATAATATTCAATCGGACGATTCCACGATAATACTGTACATTTATTAATTTTTGGGAAGGGATGATATTTCAAGAGGTATGCTGCTTTTTTTGAGTTCATCTACGGAAATTTTCGTCGATAAATTCTTTTTAAATTTAAACTTATCCGACATCTCCCTTCCACTTGTCTCTTTTTCTTCCTTTCTTCTTCTTCCTTCTTCCTTCTTCCTGTGTCTCCTCTTCGGTTTTCTTGAAGCTCATTTCTCTGTTGTGGATTCCTTTTCTGCTCGTCGACATTGTCTTCTCCAGTCATTGTCATCGTGTCCTTCGGTGGAGGTATTTTTACAACTACTGTCGTGTTTTTTTTTCGTATATTGGATGAAAGTTAATTTGGGTATTTATTACTTTCATTTATTTGTATATTTTGTGATTGTAAAACAATTTTAAGTTATAAATATTAGTGATAGAAGGGACAAGACGTGATTTTAGTTGTGATATTGAGATAATTTTCATGTAAAGTGTTTGATGAAATGTCTGTTCTTTTAAAAAATAATTTCAGTTCTTTTTTAGTATGAATTTCATTATTTCAATTTTTTTACTTGAAATAATGAAGTTATCTTCATGGTGGCTTGTACAGAAATTAAACACTTTGCAGTTACATTTTAAAAATAAGTTTTAGCAAATTTACCAATAGAAAAAATTTTCGTTGGTAAAATTTATTGGATTTAGCGACGGAAAAAAAAATCGTCTCTAATTACCGATGGAATAGCCAATTCTGTTGGTAATTTTGTGACAGAATTTTTTTTTTGTTTGATAAATTTACCGATTGAACAAAATAACTGTTGGTAAATTTTATACCATCGGTAATTCCGTAGGTAAATTTACCGACAGTATAATTCCGTCAGTAAATTTACGAACGGTCGTATCTTCGACGACTTTTTTCGTCAGTAAATTTCATCGCTAAATAAGGTTACCGACAGAATGTGTCCAAATTCTGTCAGTAATTTCCGTCGCTAAACTCCATTTTTCATATAGTGTGACACATATTTTATTAAAATTTAAAAATATCAAAATCTCTAAAATTAATTAGAAACTTTTAAAGATCCAAAATTTAACGAGAATCATACCGAACTGAATATACTTCGTGCCCGTTTGGTTGAACTTTTATTAGTAGAGCTTTTATCAGTAGAGCTTTTGTCAGTAGAGCTTTTCTGAGAAGAGCTTTTTTTAAAAGCCAG
>JANJEY010000005.1:61025146-61038686 GCA_024703695.1 Erythroxylum cataractarum
TTGTATATGAATTGTGTTAATTGTTGATGAATTAAATGATGGAAATGATTTTTGAAAGAATAGCAAGTTTACTAAATAGAGTTTTGAAAAAGCATATGAAATATTTCGTGCTCATGAAATACAAGTTTTCAAAAAGTGCCACTTTGGGCAACAAGTTTACAAGTTATGAAATATGTGTTATATGGGTTTGTGGTAGTCCCTCAAGAATCATCACGTGCATGTTGACTAAGTTATAGGCTTCTCTTGCCTATCTGCTAGTGGCACGGAGCTCCTTCATAGACTCCCTCAAGTTTACGGCTATACAGGACCATTATGTGAAAATGTGTAGTGCGTCATGTTTATGGATCTACCCAAACCATTTTGATATGCTTATGTGTTCATGATAAGTAGATAAGAGTGCTACATACATTTTGCATAAACGTGAATTTCTGCATTGGAGATGACTTTATAAATGGCTTTGCTTGTTACCAATTATAAAATTGTTACCCACAAGCTTTAAGCTCACCCCCCATTCTCCTCTCCCATATCCAGGTGATGAGCAAGATATCGAGTAGTCAAGGGTCAAGGCATCACTCCGATTTTTGTTTATTTTGTATTTGAAACAAATCTTGTAAAATAGGGCTTTAGTTGCATTTTGAGCAACTCATGATTCATGTATCTTTTGTATTTTGGGATTTTGAGATATTAATATATTCTCGGCTTGAATTGCCCACTAAAGCTTTGTAACACTCTTATCTTTTGATGCAAATGGAATATAATTGCATTTTTGCTCATAACTCTCTCTCTTAAGTTTTTTCATTGCATTTTTAAGTTTTCACAAGGGAAAAATTCATGTTCAGACGTCAGGGGAAGATCTGGATTAATCTAGGTTGATTTAGGCAAATGTATTTTCTAGAAAGTTGTAGGTCCTTCTTTTAGTTTTCCAACGGTATATAGTATAGAATTTTTAGACATCTGGGACGAAAGTTATGGTCCTTAGAAGGGGAGATGCTTAGGAGTATAAAGTGGTATTGTTGGGCCCCGTTCTCGGAGCCCAACTATTGTTTCGGAGTCAAAAAACATGAGCGGGTTTCCTTGAAGGGTTATTTCAATGAACCCTCATTAACCGTCATATCACAGGGGTGGCTTGCCCACACCAGCCAAACACCAACATCTAAATTTTACTTCTTCAAGACAATTGTAGCTCTATGTCTCTAGTTCATTTTGAAACAAGAACCACCTCATTCGGAGCTTTATAGCTCAAGATATCCCTAAAAACTCAAAGTATGTTTATAACCTGGTTATACTCCTCCACTCGATCCCTCATTTTATTTCCATAAATCTCTTTCAATTCAACACCAAAGCTACCAATTTTCATGGAGAGGTAGACAAATTCATTAGGAGACTATTGCTTTAAGAATCACTTAATTTGGAGGTCGGATGAGGAAGTTATGACTAAAAGAATCCAACATTTGTATGCCCTTAATCATTTTGTACGTATCTTGGTGCAATTGCCATAACCTTTTCTATAGATGTTGGATTGAGTTCGTTCTTAGACCATTTGAAAGAAAACTTCTAGATCTACAAGTTTCATAAAGCCACAAGCGCGATTCTGCCTCTAAAAGGGTAAACAATCATGATTTATTGTCCGTTTAACGGACATTGTTGGGTTTAGGAGCCCTTTTTGGTCATGAAGGCCAGTTTAATAAACATGGACGATGCTAGGACTCCTTTTCAGCCCAAGAAGGTCCATTTAATGGACATAAAGTCCGTTAAACATGTAGCGACCCAAATTTTGTGTACCGGGTGGGTTTCTCGCGCACCTCAAGAGGCCCGCGATCGCTACCGGGGTGGATTTCCCCTCGGTATTGTCCTCTTTGGTACTTGGATGAGTCACCACTTGAACCCAAGACCTCAAGGTTTTGTTGCACTTAAGTGCACGCCTTTTACCATTGATCCAATTCGAGGATATCCGATAAAATTGGAACGATACAGAGAAGATTAGCATGGCCCCTGCGCAAGCATGACACGCACAAATCGAGAAATGGTCTATTTTTTTTTATATAGTGACCTGAACTTTACGTATCGGGTGGGTTTCCCGCTCACCTAAAGAGGCCTGCGATCGCTACCGGGGTAGATTTCCACTCGGTATTGTCCTCTTTGGTACTTAGATGAGTCACCACTCGAACCGAAGACCTCAAGGTTTATTGCACTTAAGTGCACGCCTTTTACCATTGAGCCAAATTCCTTGCGCAGGGGCCATGCTAATCTTCTCTGTATCATTCCAATTTTATCGGATGTCCCCGAATTGGCTCAATGGTAAGAGGCGTGCACTTAAGTGCAACAAAACCTTGAGGTTTTAGGTTCGAGTGGTGACTCATCCAAGTACCAAAGAGGACAATATCGAGGGGAAATCCACTCCGGTAGCGGTCGCGGGCCTCTTGAGGTGCGTGGGAAACCCACTCGGTACGCAAAGTTTGGTTCGCTACATAAAAAAGGCACCTTTTTTATGTAGCGACCCGAACTTTGCGTACCGGGTGGGTTTCTCGCGCACCTCAAGAGGCCCGCGACCACTACCGGGGTGGATTTCCCCTCGGTATTGTCCTCTTTGGTACTTGGATGAGTCACCACTCGAATCCAAGACCTCAAGGTTTTGTTGCACTTAAGTGCACGCCTCTTACCATTGAGCCAAATTCCTTGCGCAGGGGCCAAATTCCTTGCGCGAGAACCCCACCCGGTACGCAAAGTTGGGGTCGCTACAAAACAGACATAGGGGTTTCCCAAAACCTTGTAAAGCCCCTCCAATGCTTCCTACATCCATTCTAACATTATTTTCACTCATAATCTTCTAAAATTCACCCCTTCTAGTTCAAAACCACTTCATATTTAATTCATTAACTCCACTAATCTGTACTCATTTAATTCATCAAAGCCATTAATTCTCACTATTTACCATAGTTGTTCCTGGGTATACAACCTTTGCAGCATAATGTTCATATCTCTCAACTTCGATATCCAAAATTTACATACTTTATATTGTTGAAAAGCTAAGAGGATAAAATACAACTTCCAAGAAGACCATTTTGTCTAATTTTGTCCTAGATTAATCCAATTTTTCCCTTGAAGTTAGTACACAATTCTACCCCTATGGAAAACTTGAAATATGAACTATACACTACAAGATAACAAGCACATCCACAACAGAACTTCTTCAATTCTCAATTCATTTCCAACTCAAAATGACGTTCATACATAGCTTTAATCACATATTGGCATTACATCAAAGTCTTAACACAAGTTACAAAAATACATTGGATGCTCAATGTTCAATATACTTATAAAGCTATTCAAAAGTCTAGCCACTAATTTAGTACAAAAGCTAACTATCTTGGAATTCATCCAATTGCCTTGCAAGGATCACTGATCTTTTCAATCTACACCTGAGGAGTGGGAAAAATAGGGATACGCCACACAGCTCAGTGGCTAAGATATTTATAGCTATTGGCGATGAGCCACACAATCAAACATATACAAATATCTATATAAACCAACAATGAACTTCAGCATTCACAATTCAAATACACATCTCATAATTCAATACATCATCCCATATAACCTATTAGATGTAATTCACATCTAAGCATAGCACTCAAAACGTCATCATAACTCAACACATCAAAATGCAAATGCACACAGAATTTGGCTCGAGGGTTTCGTGAAACAAAACAGAGAAACTGAGGTTTACTCCGTGAATGAAACGAGTCCATTTTTTGAATCTCGTGAGCCACAAGCAGACAGTCGGGAGAAGGCTTTATGTCTATGTGCATATGACTACAAAACGGTTCCTCTCTCGCCCAAACACAATCATATTCCATGCTTAATTCAATCATTCACAATCTCATATTCTCTTGTTTTTTCTTTTGTACAAAATGCCATGACTCAATTAAATGGCATAACATGATCATACACACAATTCAATTGTTTTATCACAATGTCATACATCATAAAGCAATTTTTGGATCATAACCTTTCAAAGCAAGTCATTTTAGCACATAATGCACACACAAGGCATTTGCCCATTATACAATAACTATAAATAAATTACCCACCTTATAACTCTTGAAAATCCAAATTCAATTCGGCCCTTCCTCTTGCTTTTGGGTAGGTTGTACTTGATTTCCTAACACAACTAAAATTCTCATTCAATTCCATTTCAAATGGAAATCCCCCAATTTCCATAATCACAACAAATTCGCAATAAATGAAATTAATATAAATCAAGCTTAATCTTAACCTACCCATAGTCCATCTATGTTAGAAAACCCAAAACCTAACTTAGAAACCCTAAAAATCAAGTGGGTTCCTTAAATCATATTCTTTCAATTCAACACCCATTCTCTACACAAACACTTTCTCTTCCTAACTCTTTCTATAACAAAGCAAGAAGAAGAAATTAAACTTACCTTGCCAAGATGATTTCTCTTCTTTTTCTTCTTCCTTCCAAGCATTCCAATGATTTTTCTTCTTCTTCTTTTTCTCTCCCACGTTTTCCTCTCTTCCTCTTTATCTCATGTTGCTTTCTTCTCCTTCTTCTAATTTTAACACACCATTTTAGCTTATTCTTCCAATTATGCCCCTTACT
The DNA here is from genome assembly GCA_024703695.1 of Erythroxylum cataractarum. Lineage (NCBI taxonomy): Eukaryota > Viridiplantae > Streptophyta > Magnoliopsida > Malpighiales > Erythroxylaceae > Erythroxylum > Erythroxylum cataractarum. Next base: position 61,029,768 of record JANJEY010000005.1, read on the forward strand.
TACTTGGACTTTCCCATTTTGCCCCTCCTTTGTCTTTTATAGCTCTACTCCTTTAATTCACTTAAGCTAACTTAATTTATAACACTTCATTCTAATTTCAAATTCTAATCCTTCCCTCAATTTTCTAATTAATGACCCAACTCTAAAAAATATAATAATAATAATAATAATAATAATAATAATTAAACAAACAAATAAGCATGAATAAATCATCAAACAATTAATAAGAAATTTAGAAAAGAATCGGGATCCAACAAGTATCGTTTTTAAAGATGTATCATCTATGATGACATCATATTGTCTATGATGACGTCATATCGTTTATAACATTGTGTCGTCTATGATGACGTCATTCGTTTTAAAAGTTGCATCGTCTTAAGTTGACTCCGCTTCGTCTTAAGAATTGCATTGTCTTTAGTGAATTTTGCTTCGTCTTAAGTTGACTCCGCTTCGTTTTAAGAGTTGCATCGTCTTAAGTTAACTATGCTTCGTCTTAAGTTGACTCCACTTTGTCTTAAGAGTTGCATCTTCTTCAGTTGACTTTGCTTTGTCTTAAGTTGACTCCGCTTCGTCTTAAATTGACTTTGCTTCGTCTTAAGTTGACTCTGCTTTGTCTTAAGAGTTGCATCATCTTAAGTTGACTTTATTTCATCTTAAGTTGACTCCGCTTCGTCTTGAGAGTTACATCATCTTAAGTTGACTCCACTTCGTCTTAAGAGTTGCATTCTTAAGTTGACTTTGCTTCATCTTAAGTTTACTCCTCTTCGTCTTAAGATTTGTATCGTCTTAAGTTGATTGTGCTTCGTCTTACGTTGACTCTAATTCGTCTACTTTTTGATTCGTCTGCTTTTTGCTTCATCTGCTTTCTGTTTTTGTGACCTAAACTTCTTCTTCTATAAACTATTCGTTTGATCATATCATCTGCTTCATTTTTAACCCTTCAGACGATAGAATCTATCTTCGAGTTTTTCATGAAAGTTGCAGATCTCGAAGTCTTCTATCAAAAAATCCTAAGATGATCTTAATTTGATATCCCAAATGATAGTTATTCTAATTGCCCCAAGACAGGTGCAATATCATTGAGGTCAAGACCCTGTTTGATTCTCTCAACCATAACTTTGTTATGGGATCTCCATATGAGATGACTCTTGTCTCTAATTAAACCAGAGACATAGAGCTACAAATGCTCTGAACAAGTCAAATTAAAATTCTAGTTTAAGGTTTCCCAAAATCTATTTGGAAATAGGAAAAGTGAGTTGTTTTGATGTTTTATCCTGGTGAGGGATCGCCACCCTTATAAGATACGCGTTCAGATGTCACTTAAGATGTCGGGCCTGTGACCCACGAGGGCAGGGTGCCCAACAATAGTAACAAAGCAGCTAGTAAATGAAAGGGAGTTTAGGGGTAGAAGAGAGGAAGCTCCTTAAGGTGACTACATAGAGAAGCAAACTCAGGAGAAGGAGAACCTGATTAAGAAACTAGAAGGCAGGAAGAAGATCAACAACCCAAGTTTAGCAGCTTAAGGCCAGCATGTACTAGTAGCTACTATTCACAATTTAACCATCAAATTCCATAGTAAGTATGCCATTATGAACATCAATCTTGGTCTTTGATGTTTTTAATAATGATATTAATAATAAAATAAGGGCTATTTGATCATCATTCTCTATATTAAGTACGTAAAAATCAATTTCCTACTTTCACAAGCATATTTTTTATTATACCCCTAAGGTTAGCATTGGAGCATATATAAAATTTAACATGAAATTAATTCATTCTCTTAAATCCATTATATCCGTTTTAGTCCTAGTATCACCTATTGTGTAAGGAATAGTGAGCATATCTTAATATTTTCATTTTATAAGAAGGTTTTGAATGATAGCTAACCTAGCAAGATAATTGATACTTCATCTTTACTATTCTACCATTTCTTGTTCTCTTCTTTGGCTATTACTTTTAGACTTTAATTTAAAATACCTTTTAAAGTATATTTTCTTATTTTCAGGTTGAAATTGTAATAGAGATTATGAAATCATTAAAAAATATATTATATAACCTTAACATTTATTACTCGTGGTAAGGTTGATCTAAAATGAAATGTTTTTCTTCTTTTGAAAAATATGATAAAAGTATTCAAAATAATTATGTGTTTTGTGATAAAATGTTTAAAGAGGGAAAAAATTATAGAATGAATGAACATCTTACTAGTATTAAGGGTAATGTGCTTCTTACAAAAAAAGTACCATTTAATGTATAAGAGATGATTAAAGATTATTTACAACAACAAGTAAAAATAAAAATAAAATAAAGAGACTTATATTGTATCTTTTAATGATGATGAAACACAAAAATATTAGATAAATAACAAGGAAAGATATTATTATTATAGATTCTTATTTTCTTTTAAGAACCACAATTGGTTCTCAACCTTGTTTAAAAATTGTTTTAATTGATAAATATTCTATTTTATGATGTAAAAAAGCTTGGATTAGATGGTTCTTTCATTTATGTATTCCTTTAAATACTTTAAGTTAAACTTGTTTTCAAAGAGCAATATATGCTTCATAATGATAGGTTTAAGATTGAAAGGCACTTTCTTGTTATGAAATTCTTATGCCTTTATCTTAAGATTTTAAAAAATGTCAATTTATTATGGATCCATATAAGTTTAATAGGAGACCAAAATTACACACTATTATGGCATATGGGTGGACTATTTGAAGACAATTTTTTTGATTAATTTCTTGTTTTATTATAATATTAAAACAACTTTTATCAAGTTTGTTGATGCTTTTGATATAGTAAAAAAGTGTTTATACTCTATTTGAATCATTTTTCTAAAATTGTTGAGTGGGTTAGACCAAAAAATGTTTACATTTTATTACAGATAATACAACTAATTATAAATCAATTGTGTATTTGTTACAATTAAAGTATGGTCATATTTATTAGTCTTCATATGTGGCTCATTGTATAAATCTTATTTTTAAAGATATTAATTGTATAGATCATATATATAATCTTAATTGACATACATCTAAGATCACAACTTTTTTGTATAATCATCTTATTTATTTTTCCTGATTAAGAAAGCAGGAAGATTGAGTTGTGATTATGCGCCCTATTGCTACAAGGTTTGTAAATACAATTAATACTTTGAAAAGTGTTTATGATCATAAACAAGTATTTTAAATTTTAGTAATAAGTTAATAGTTTTCAAGCTATAAGTTATCAAATGGTGTAAAAGAAAAGAGAGGTTTATAATATTATTTTAAATAATAAATTATAGTTGTTTGATTATTATGAATATTGTAGTTCCACTTATAAAGTTGTTGAATATTGTTAACTCAAATGAGAATCCATCTTTGAGGGTATATATATATGATGGTATGTATAGAGTTTGCAAAATAATTATGAATACTTTTCAAGGGAAAGGGAAATTACATAAGCCTTATACATATATTCTTGACTAATGATGGGATGAACATCTTTCTTAAAGGATTCATTTAGCGACTTACTTTCTCAATCCTTTTTACTTTCATAATAGCGATGTATATACATATATTGATGTTATAGGAGATCTCGTTGTTGTGATTGTATATAAATATATTTTCTCTATTAAAGAGAAATCAAAGGAGATAAATGAAATAAATTGGTATCTTGAAGGTTTAGGAAGTTTTGCTAAGTCATTTGAAAAGAGAAAACATATGATTAAAAAAATGTAGCCTAGTAAGTTTTCATACTTTACATATTAATAATTTATTTTTATTTTTTATAACTATTACTTTAACATACATATTGTTGTTGAAGATTATTTGGTCAAAGTGATCTAATATTGAGAAAACTTATTGTTAAATTACTCAGTCAAATGGTTGCTACATTAAAATGTGCACATAATTGGAGCATTTTTGAACATATTTAAACAAAGAAACAAAATCATTTGAAATATTAAAAAGTCATTGTTTACATTACTAATAGTCTAGGGATAAAGCATATTGATTTTATTAATTGAATTTTATTTTTATTATTGATCTTATAATTTTTGTATTATGTACTTAGAGCTTTTGGTAAGAAGAAAACACATGATCCAGTTGATATTGAATATATTAGCTATACTGATTTTTAAATCGAAGAAGAAGAAGAACCATCAATTTGATCTTAATTATAGTGAAGTTAAAACTGTGATTTATAACAAAATATATTTGCCGCAACAAATGAATTAAAAAATCTAGTGATGATTAGTTGATATCTTAGTTTAAACTTATTTAAAAATTAGAAGTATAATGTGTTACAATAAAAAATAATAGAAAACAATCTCATACATTAAAAATTGATAATTTATTTAAATATAATAGGAGATACTAAAGCAAATACTTTGGAAGATATCGTGGTTTATACGTCTTTAAAAAGTGATGGAGAATTTGAAATTTTTGATGATGATAAGATATAACCTCCTTTAGAAATATAATTTAATTTTAATTATTATTATTTTAATTTATTATGTCAGATTTAATATTAGTTTGAATTATTAGATTTATTATTAATTTATTACATATTAATGAAAATTGATGTATTCATTTTATTTTAATAAATTAGTTTATGTTATATTATATTTATATTTATTCTTATAATTTTTGCTTGCTATTTAGCATATATTAATTTTATAAAGGTTTAATATCAATTGAACCCTTAAACATTAAACATCTCCTCTTATCGGTTTTAAATATGGTCCATTATTTTATAATATTGACAAATATTTTTAATACTCCTTTTGTAATATTCAAAAAATAATGAGGGTCTAGAATTAGAGCTTCCAAGTGTATCAAGTGAGGACATGGGAACTCCCCCTAACAGCCAAATGAATGAAAAGGCAATGGAGAGGGATAAGGGTAGTAACTCTTCGGGTAGTTCCAAGGACCAAAGTAAAGATCAACAGAAGGAAGGTGAACTAAATGGACAACTTGAGGATGCTGACTTTCTACCATTAAAACAAGTAGGTAATACTATTTCCCCTTCTAAATTCGAATTGGTTCCTGAGTTGGAGAATCCTAGTTTGGGGAATATGGATGGGGCAGAGGGAGATATTACAGTCCGCAAAAATAGGAAAACTATGAGGAAAATAAAGTAACTATTCTGTTGTGGTTGTTGGCAGTATGGATTTAGTTTTTTGGAATTTTCGGGGTTTGAATAATTCTAGAAAGCAGTTAACTGTGACTGCTGTGTTGAAGAAATTGACTGTCTTTAGTTTGTTTGATTGAGACTCGGATTAAGTATCCGCACTTCCTGAATAATGTGTGTTCTTCTATGTTTCCTAGTTGGTGTTTTTCTAGGAACTTAGAGCAAAGTTCCAATGCTCGGATAGTGGTAGCTTAGAAACCGGACAAATTTTTGTGTGTTCCTCAAATGGTCACCTATCAATTGATACATTTAGAGATCACTCCCATCAATGGTTCTTCTGGCTTTTTTGTCACTTGTGTGTATGGTTCAAAAAACTTTCACCATAGGAAGCATCTCTGGCTAGCTCTGTCTAGTCTTAAAAACTCAATGGGAAATCATCCTTGGATTATAGCTGGGGATTTTAATGCGGTTTTATTCTCTCATGAGGCAGAACCTATCAGTCCTTTGACTATTAATGGCATGTATGACTTTAGGCATTGTGTAGACAATTGTGAATTGTATGGGCTGAATTCTAGTGGTCCGAGTTTCAGTTGGACTAATAAACAATGTGGATATCTATTTGTTGCTAGGAAGATAGATAAAGCCCTTGTAAATGTTACATGGAGTTCTAGGTTTCCTAGCTCAGATGGGATAATACAAAATCCTAACATTTCTGATAATTCCCCAATTTTGATTATGGCCTCAGTAGCTAGGCCGACTAGACCTTCCCCTTTTAGGTTTTCAAACTTCCTAGTATCTCAACCAACTTTCCTTCAGATAGTGGAAGAGAAGTGGAGTACTCTGATCCACGGTACCCCAATGTTTTGTGTCATTTCTAAGCTTAAACTGGTGAGGTCAGCCCTCAAAACACTGAATTCTGGGCAAGTAGGAGATGTGCATACTAGAGTAGAGAAGTGTCAAATTGCTCTTAACATTATTCAAGATCAAAATCAAAATTTTCCCAATAGCTCAGAACTGGTTGCACAGGAAACTGAGGCCATCAATAACTTGTTAAGAGCCTTAGCTAACTAGGAGTCCTTTCTCAAACAGTCTTCCTGTATCAAATGGCTTAGCGAGGGGGATCGAAATAGCAAGTTTTTCCATAATTCTATTCTGACAAATAGGAATAGAAATGTCAGTCACTCGATTATAGGGGAGAATGGCATTAGGCTTGTGGATGTCGATGAGATTCAAAACCAAGTCTTAGGATGCTTTCAAAGGACTATTGGGACTAGGAAGGACCTCCCTCCTTCCAAAGAGTATGTGGAGAAGTTATTCCCTCATCGGATTAATGAATCTCTTATCAATATTCTCATTGTTGAAGTCTCAATTCAAGAGGTTAGGGATGTTCTCAAGTCTTTTAATCCAAATAAATATCCTAGACCAGATGGTTTTAATAGGGGGTTCTTTAATCATACATGGCCTATTATTGGGGAGGATATTTGTAACATCCCGTTACCCATCTTAAGGCTAAAATTGTAAATGTGAGAGATTATGGAGAATTTAAGAAACACATTTCATGCTCATGCATTCCATGATATGCAAATATATATGAATAGTGAATTTTGCACACATCAAAATGACTTTTCATGTATTCATCGACATTTCTGGGTATAATTATTAGTAAATATGGTTTTTATTGGAAATTGTGGTTTGATTTGTATTGAAAATCTGATTTGGAGATTAGAATTCTTAATTTAGCATTTTTTGAGTTTTTTTGGGGAAATTTTTTGAAAAAAAAATTGGGATAATTCTTGAACTAGGAAAAATGCCAATTGACAAAACAGTTGATAAATGGTAGTAGAAATTACTGTTCAATGGCAAAAGAAATTTGGTAAATGACTTAGGGATTAAATGACAAATGTCATTGAAAATTGGGGAGACAATTGGAGTGGGAATTGGAATTGAGTGGACTGGTTACATTAAAGAATTTATTTTAAAGCTTTTAAAATTTGGTCATGTGGACCCTTTATCTGCTCTCTCTCACGATGCTTTTAATTGAAAGACCACTAGTGGATCTTGCATTTTGGATTTTTCTTCTCCATTTCGTGGCTTCTTCTTTTTCTCTTCTTCTCTTGCATGATTCTTGACTCACCCAAACCTCCATCAAGTTACATGTTGCTTCAATCTTTCAATTGCTACTTCCATCTTAATGGTTCTTCTATTGCCTTAAGAAAAACCTATCCTTACCTCCTTCAAGATGATGAACGTGTGATGCTTGGGAGATGGGGTTAGTGTTGTTTTCAAGATTTGGAAGCAAAATTAAGTAAGTAGCTTGTTAAATATTATGGTTTGGTTAATTGAAGCAATTGTGATGATTGATAGAGGTTAATTGGCATATGATGATGTTTTATGTATGATGAACATGTTTGATGTTCTGTTTTGGGCTAATGATCAAATAATGGATTAAGAATTGATTTGTGACTGTTATTGAGTTGGATTGGAGTAGAGAATGAAGAATAAATGAAGAAGAAAAGGTGATATTAGTATAAGTTGTGAATGGGAAAAATCTGAACTGAAGTTGTTGAAAAACTAGGTTTGCATCTGTGTATTGTCACCATGGTGAACTTTAAGGATATTAGTGAGGATTTCTTTTGGGTAAAGTTTTACGTGGCGAACTTTGGGTTTTGTCACAGCGAACTTGTAAAATTTTCATGAGAATTCCTCTCTAAAGGAGTTCGCTGCCGCAAACTTTTTTCTACATTGAAAATGTTTCAATATTTTGGGCATATCTTCTTCTGTAGTTATCCAAATGGATTGATTTTTTATTTGGAGTAAACTAGAGACATAGGGATACAAATTTTTTAAGTTATCAAATTCTAAATCAGTCTTTAAGAATTTCAAATTCTGGATGGAAGTTGAATGCAGGGCATTGTCTCAGTATAAGAACATTCCAAAGATGTTTGTGGTATAACTTTCAGGTTTCTAAACCAAATTAAGTAATTTCAATGTCAATAGAAACATAAGACATAGATGAACATTTTTATAAAAGAGAGTATGACCAAATTACATTAGTTTCACTTTCTAATTGAATGTGAACCGTAGACCCGAAAGTGTGACTTGGAAAAATCTGAAGTGAGTCAATAAGAAAGGAATAGAGATTTTAATGGTTTTAATGAGGCATAAACCTAAGTATAAATTATACTTAGATGAGTTTTGGATATGAGAATGACTTAGTGATGAAATTGATGGATAAATACCTAGCATTGTCATGAACATGCATTGTACATAGTCCATATATATAAGTGTGCATAAATAAATGTTTACAATTATGCAATTAGTATTATGTGTACGTGTGTATTGTATAAATGGGATGTGTAGGTTAAAAATCCACATTCAGGTATTTCCAAAGTTTGAAAGCACTTGCTAATCGGAGCGTACTGTGAGTAGACCGAAATGGTCTCACTTTATTGTTTATTATTTAAATTTTTTATTAATTAACTATTGAATGCTCATATGAATGTGAAGGATTGTGTTAATTTCCGAACAGAAGGTCCAATGATTGTGATATTGATTGGGATATTGAAGTGCTACTTGTATGTGAATGAGATGAAATAAGTGTGCATAATATGATTCTTAAATGGTGGACCACGGTCCGATGACAAATATGTTTGAATGTGCATTTTTATGTAAATGAAAAGTGATACTCAACTCTAATGTTAAATGTCGGACTACGGTATGATAATATGTGAATGTGAGTGAATGTGGATCATGCAAATGTGACTGATGCATTTCATTTCATGAATGCATGAAACATAATGG
>JANJEY010000005.1:61054297-61071651 GCA_024703695.1 Erythroxylum cataractarum
TGCGTGGATACCTTTAGAGATAGTCTCTATTGGCTATTTAGGTTTGAGTCTTCATACCGACACCTGGATCCTGGGTTTCAGGAAAGTCCCGGGAACAAAAATTTTTATTTTCCGCTGCCGGTACATGTGATGTACCTCCCGGGATTTTCCTACAGTATTGTACCTAGCTCTGATGTGGATAGAACTTGCTATCATTTTTGTGGTTCATCGGAGGTAAAACACCTCAGATAACTTTCCAAACATTTGCTTAATACCTCGAATTAGCCATCCATTTGAGGGTAGTAGGTAGTGTTATAGGAAAGTTTAGTGTTTAATTGGAAAAGATCCTTCCAAAATTTGCTACAATATGAGATAATAGACTTAGGAACCTCAGGTAGTTTGTAGATTTTAGAGAGGAATATTTTATCCAAGGTAGGGGTGGTGTAATGTGTTGGAAGAGGAATAAAATAGGCATTTTTGGATAGTTTGTCAACTATTATTCATATAATCATGTAATATTGAGAGGAAGGAAGGTGTGTAATAAAATTCATTATGAAGTCCTCCCAAACTTGCTCTAATTGGCAATGGTTATATTGGGACATATGTTTTTCTATTGAATATTTATTTTCTTGGCAAATTGAGCAGTTTATAACCAAATTTTTAACATCTCTGTGGAGTCATGGCCAGTGAAATAGAGCAGATGACCAAGTAAAAAAGACTTTAATACATGAATGACCAGCAAGTGGAGTTGTAGGGAAATCATAAAAAAAACTTGGTCTTAATCCACTATCAGTTGATATATGGAATTTATCACAAAAATTTAAATTTCCATCATTGAGTTGAAAAGATTGTTGCATCTGAGAATCTGAGTTATATTTTTGTAGGATCTAGATTCTTGAAGGGTGTTATAGGTAAAAATCTTTTTAAATCTCAAACAAGGAAGAAAACAGAGTAGATATGGTTAAAAAGGAGGGAGCATCATTGTGTTTGAGTTCTAATGAATCATCAGGTATGGTGTTTTCTTTACCTGGCTTTGTATTTTATAGAGTAGTCAAAACTAAGTAACTTTGATACCCATTTCTTTTATTCTGCAGTAGTGATATATTGAGTCAACATATTCTTGATGCTTTGTTGATCTGTAAAGATAATAAAATGGAAACTTACTAAATAATGATCCCTTTTTTTACCGCTTCAGTAATTCCATAAAGTTCTTGGATGTAAGCAAAAGCATTACACATATGAGGTACCAATTTTTTGTTAAAAATGCTATTAGATGGTCATTTTGAGATAGGATTCTATTACATACCCAAATATGACATATGATGGAAAATTTTGGTAGTTAGAGTACAGGAGTAATTGTTAGAACTTCCTTTAATTTTGTAAATGCTAAAGATGATGTAGAATTTCATGAGAACTAATCAATTTTAAGAAGATTAGTGAGTGGACTTATGCTGGTGGAATATTGCAGCACAAAATGACGATAATACCATGCTAGTCGTAGAAAAGCCTCAAAGCTCAGTAAGATTGTGAGTTTCTAGCCAGTCTATAGCAACTTTAATTATAGAATCGTCCAATTGTACCCTATTTTTTGATATCACATGACCCAAGTAGTTTATAGAACAAACTCCAAATTCACACTTAGGAAACCTAGAAAATTATTGTTTATACAATAACAACTATAAAACTGTGCGTAGATCCTCCATATGCTCATTTTAATTGGAAATATAAACAATAATATCATTAAAAATAAAATAAAAATGAACTTACTTAAAAATTTGCAAAATAAGTTGTTCATTGCACTCTGAAATGTAGCTGGATGTTAAGTAACACGAATGGTATAAATAAAAATTCAAAGTGGTCATCAATAGTGCGAAATGTTATTTTAGGAAAATCTTTTATGGAAACTTTAATTTGGTGATATCCTGTACATAAATCAATTTGAGAGAAATATTTTATACCATGTAGCTCATCAATTAACTCTTCAATATTAGGTATTTAAAGTATGTTAGGAATTGTAATAGCATTTAACACTCTGAAATCCACACAAAAATGTCAGGTACTATCTTTTTTTAACCAATAATACTGGAGAAGAAAAAAGACTGGTGCTAGGTTTAATAATACCCTCAGACAACATATTAGAGATAATTGGTGTCGAATTAGGTTTTAAGTGCATATGATGTTCATTAGAACGATTTAGTGAAAGGTCTTTAAGTAATTCAAAAACAATATGAAAGATTATAAGAAGAGAATATAGGTTAGAAGGCAGGTTAGGAGGAAGGATGCAATCAATAGAAAAGATAGGAGTTTGGTGAGGAGAGTGTGTAGAAAAGAATTGAAGTTTATAAAAAGATTCAACAAAATTTGTGTGAAGCAAATGAAAGAGCTAATTATAAGAATAAATGGAAGGAAGGATCTTTTATTCTCGTACCAGTGAAAGTAAACATTATTGTGGAAAAATTAATCAAAGGAATAGAATAGTTAAATAAAATTGGGTCAAGGGTTTGCAACCATTGAATTCCTAAAATGAAATCAACACCATGTATAGGAAGAATATAAAATGAAATGGTGAATGTAAAAGTTTTTTTGAATTATTAAGTTGATATTGATATGCCTTCCCATACAAGTGATGTGAGCCCTATTGCCTAACATAACAGAGAATTGTTGGGTACCAAATACCAGTATTTTAATAAATTGAACCACTTTAGGTTGAATAATATTATGGCAGCTCCCTAAGTCCACTAAGGCATATAAAGAATGGCCACAAATTAACAAATTTTGAAAAGTGGTAAAACCTGATAAAGCATCCTTTAAAATATGAAAATGTGTCATATCTTGAGGAAAACTAGAAGGAATTAATTGGGAGAAGGTTGTATTATGCTCATCTATAGAGTAATAATAAAAAGTATCAGGGGTGATGTCAGAGGAATCTTTTGTTAGGAATTTAGGTAATCATAAAAAGTGTCAAGGGTGATGTCAGAGGAGTCTTATGCTGGATCTTTAGGTGTGATTAAAAGCAATTACTTATGTTTACATTTGTGACTTAGGGAGATTTTTTTTTTACAATTTAAACATAACCCCTTTTTGCACGATGTTCTTGCATCTCCAAAACTGACAAACATCTCATAACTATAGGTAGTTGGGTAGGATTAGGTAAAAGACGTTGTTCAGGTATTGGTGGTAGTGCTTTCATAGTAAAAGCAACAAATGTAGGGTCTCAAATTTTTTAGTCAATCAACTTGGCCCTACCAACTATTTAAGCTAAATTAAGGGGTTTAAGAATGACAATCCCTCTATAAATTTCTAGTTTCAACCCCAAAAGAAAACATTGTAAAATAGATTCAGTAGGTAGACCCTCATTTCAATTACAAAGGCAAGCAAATGAGATTTGATAATCACGAACACAATCAATTTGTCTCAATTTAAAAAAAGTCCCTTAAAGATTTTCATATTGGGAAGGCCCAAAAGTTTATGCTAAGGCTTGAATAAACCATTCCTATGGAGACAATTGATTATTTTTAAACATCCACTTAAACCAAGACAAAGCATCACCACCTATGTAAAACCCAATCATCTCTAAACGATCATCAATTGGTATCTTATAAAATTCAAAATATTGTTTTGCCTAGAAAATCTAGTTGAGAATATCAATATCGTCAAAAGTACGTATGTGTCTCGGTATTATTGTGAAATAAAAAAGTTGCCTCGTAGGTCTTCACCCCCTGCCTGACCTGCAAATAGAACCCAGTAATTTAGGAGGTTTAAGGGAAATAAAGAACGAGAAGAAAATTGCTCAGGAGAATCAATATGTAAAAAAAAATAAGGATGAGCGTGTGGAGAAGTGGTTTGATGATGAGTATGGGCTGAAGAGGATACAGGGTCTTGTGATGGATGTATGAGAGGATTTAGTGGAAAATAATTTTCCAAGGTTATAAGTGAAATGGCAATGGTTTAAGGATTGGAATTTTGCTAGTTGAATTTTTCAAGTAATGTGAATCCTAATGCAGCTACATTGCTTCCAATTTATCAATTAGAGAAGCTATGGCATTATCGACAACTTGTTGAGGGTTAGGAAGCATGATCAATGGGAGCACTAAATAGTTATAAAGCAAAGTCTAAAACTATCCCTGATTTAAAAAAGGGACACTCTAAGTAGAAGAAGAAGAAGAAGAAGAAGAAGAAGAAGAAGAAGAAGAAGAAGAAGAAACTATTTATGTATATTTTCTCTATCCTTTCCTTCTATTCTTTCTTATATTTAAAGCAACATTTGTTACAACATGTATGACTTCTGTCCCAGTTACAGAATGTATGCACCTGTACCTAGTTTTTTATTTATCATAACTATCTAGATTCTCTTCTAGAATTAGTAACGTAGTCTTTCATCCAATTGAGTTGTTTAATGTTTCATCCAGAAGTTGTTATTGCCTTTACATAACGTGGTGGCGATAGTAAGAATAATAGCATATCGGATCACTAATTCTATAAGTTGTTGAAATATTTTTACTTCCTTGTTTTCAACATATGTTTACTTAAATAATTAATGTAAATATATGGCCTGAATAGGGCATGAAGAGAGAGAGAGAGAGAGAGAGAGAGAGAGAGAGAACTTAATAGAAGTTTAACAAAATGTTCTTCCAAAGGCATTCTTCTTTTAAAAATTTAATTTATCTAAAAATAAATTAAAAATCAAAATCAGTTTGGCTCATTAAGTTAACATTTAGAGTTCTAGAGCCAATAAAATTATTGGGCTTTTAGTTTCTTTCCCTAAAGGTGTAGTTACCCCTTTTTTCTTTCAATAACTTTATATTTAGTTTTAGGTTATCCCAATTTAAATCCATTCCTTTTTTAGGTTCATTTAGTTAGGTGATTTATCTTTAAATACTTTTTCTCAAATCCATTTAAGCTCATTGATTTTATATTTACTTCCCTAAACTATTTTATTTATTTTTTTTGACAAAGATTCATTTCTTGTTCAAGGTCCAAAACCATTTTTCATCCAACACCCATTTTCATTTAAGATACATATTTTTAATTCACTATATTTTTTTGCTTTCTTTACAAATTTAATGAAATCCTTATTAGTTTGGAGTTATTTTACGTACAATATTGAGAAACATTTAACTTATTGAGTTATTCATTAGGCTTTTTATCTTAATGAGTTGGATTCCTATATAACATCTTTTACATGTTATCTCTACGTATGTAACACACTCAAAATCTTAATTAATAGTTTTGTGTTTTTAACTTAATTTTTAATATTAAATAAAATAAGATAAAACATTTATTTATAAATATGAGCAAGATTGACAAATATTTTTAATTCAATATTAGCTATATTTTATGTATTTTATTATTTTATAATTTCGTTGTTATAAAACATATATTATCCTACAAATTTGTAGAATCTTATTTGTTCATATTATATAAATAAATTTAAAAAAAATTAGCAAATTTATCTTGTTTAACTAAGTTGTCAAAACTAAGTGATGAACTTAATCTAAGCAATATTTACAAGTCTCAAAGTATATATGTTCCTAACCAGTTATTGTCTTCAAAATTGGTTAAAATAAAGCAATTACACGAGACATTATATCTTGACCATTATTTAAAAAAAAATTTAATCTTCTCAACGGGCATCATCGAGGGTAGTCCATCGCCCTCGATGCTTAGCCCTAATTGAGAAGCATCTGAAGACACTTATCTCATCTGGTGTGGGTTTACAAAATGCCACCGTATTAGTCTATCTCTTAACCACAACGTTGTCATTTTATTGTTTATCTTTGGTAGACTACTTGATGTCGTTTTCTATTGTGTTTATTGTAGGAGAGTTTTATCTCTCGAGAAGTCTGTGCTTAAATCTTATTAATTCAATAAAATTTTAAAATTTTCGTAATACGTTGAGAATGAATACGCAAGTGTTTAGCCACTCGGTTGATTGTTATAATGATCTTGGGCCACTTCAAAGATAAAAGAAAGAAGGATCCAAGCCTATTCGTAGTTGCTTTCTGTTCCTTTTTACTGAAGCTGCATTTCTAAAGAGCCTTCAGCACTTTACTGTGACAGATGAAAGCAGAAGCCAGAATTTACATCATTGAATGCTCGACGCAAGAGAATTATGGTCTATGTTTTGCTCATTGAAATCTTTGCGCTTGATACATTAAAAGCACAAGTACAT
The DNA here is from genome assembly GCA_024703695.1 of Erythroxylum cataractarum. Taxonomy (NCBI): domain Eukaryota; kingdom Viridiplantae; phylum Streptophyta; class Magnoliopsida; order Malpighiales; family Erythroxylaceae; genus Erythroxylum; species Erythroxylum cataractarum. The sequence goes on from JANJEY010000005.1 coordinate 61,060,449, forward strand.
AAATTCATAAGTTCAGTAAGACAACCATTTAGCTGCATAGATCTCCTAGATATAGAATTTAATATTGAGTTTCCTGACTCCAGCAAGCTCATCTGGAATCTGACCACTGTGGCTGTGAGCTGGAAAAAAAATTACAGAAGACCATTCTTGTCACAAACATCATGTTTAACCAAAAAGAAAAAGAAAAGAGAAAAGATACATCCGATAACTACAGCTTCATCCTTTGGCCACACAGAGGAACTCAAATATTCCATATATTTTGCAAACTGTACAATCACCTCAATACAGCCATCATCAAGATCATGTTCCCATGTTTCATTCTTCTTTCCATATACGGCCAGTAACCCTCAATTTCAGTTCTTGCCTGTCCCCACCAGAAAAATAAAGTGCCAAATTCCTCTGAATAATAAGTCCATCCTGACTGTCACGAACTTTCTTGTGACTGTCACGAATGCTCCTGGGAATTCCTTGCCATATGAGCTTCCGGCCATTCCCACCAACTTCTAAGCTGTAACTAAACTTCTTTGCTTCATTGTCATCACCCATAAACCGCAAGAAGGCCATGTAAACTGGCGCCATTCCCAACTGAAAAGCCTCAAAATGCAAGCAGAACTGTCTTCCAAAGCAGTTGAAGACCTGCACCATTTCACATATTTTAGTTTTAGATAACAAAGCAACTAATATCTCACTCGAAGAAACAATGACAAGAATTTCCAACAGATCACGAAAAGATGGCTTATGGTTAATGGTACATTACTACAGCCTTTTGTGAAAGTAGAAGAATCACATTAAATAATTCTCACAACATTTATGTAAGCCCTATCACAGCAATACCTAGTGTAATCTAAAGACACATACATTCAGCTCGGTAAAAGTTGTGTTTAAACCCAGTTTTAAATGTTTGACCATTTCTTCCTTCACCATTTATCCCATACCCAACAGAAAACAATTGCTATCCTAAGCCAGAAAAGGGAAATTAATGAAAGCATGGGATGTGTTGTCACTAGTCACTTATAACAGAAAGAAGTTTGCCTCAACTACACATATCCATGTACAAATAAATTGCTAAACGGTCACTCTTTAAGCAGGTTATGTTTCCTATTAGTTAAATAAAATAAAATTGACATTTTTTTTTCATACTTGGTTAGGGGAGTTTTTGTCCAATCATAAGTAGGGCGCAATGAGTTCATGTTTGAAGATCCACATAAAGGCATTCAGACAAAATCAGTATCGGTAACTTTTTCCTGTATCACATAAGAACTTACAGTGAGCATCCAAGTGGCATTTTCAACCTCATGAGGATTTGATTTTACGTAACGATGGTTAAAGGTACACCCATCATGCATGTCAACTTTGTGGTCATCCTTCAGGTGTGCAACAAGGGTCTGAATATCACCAGTAACAGAACACTCAGACCCAGCATAGGGACAATTATAAGGGCGGAACCGACAGTGTTGCTCATGTTTGAGCTTGCTGTAATATGGAAAAATATCATGGCATCCTAAGTTCTGATATTTGCAAGGCAATTCCAATGACTCTGCAACTTTCTCCAACGCCAAACACCTTATGTTTCCAAGATCATATCGGCAAGTAGGGCAACAGTTGTGCACTCTAATCTTGCAGTTAGAACATAAAGTGTGGCCATTTGGGCACTACAAAGAGCAGTAGGAAACACAAGAAGGTTAGGAGACTCGGTCAGTAAATTCAACAATTTGATGAATACTAATAAGCAGAAGAAAAATAAGGGCTTCATCTGAGATGTAAAATCTCTCAAGCTACTCAATCAGACATGGCTGATCAACCAGTCAGGTTGTACTGTGAGTACAACTACTCATCTCCCCGAGATTCTGTATCTGAACCCTGTCAAGTTCTTAAAGAAATTCAAAATGTCCATATTTTGAACTTACTATGATATACGACTGTCACACATTTTCCCAAAATGACACCACCACTAAACATCAACTTTCCCAAGAACTCTTAACCACAATTGCTTGTTCATAGCCCATTGGTAAACAGTTTCGGCCACTGTATCTATGTTCATGATCAACAGAGCATTTAGGACTTCAAACAACAAAATGATAAATTGCCTCAATTTCTCACGAACAAAAGAAGTATGAAAAAGCAAAAGCATACTATTTCAGTTGAAAAAGTTCTGGTGGAATAACAGTTGGTGATTCATTAAGGTGATGTAACCAAGAAATATACTTCCTTCTAAAACATCCGTTTTATATCAAATATTCGAGGCAATACTTGCTGTAGCATCTTCATAAACCCAACAAATGGTAAGTGCATATGACAACTTGTGAGAGAAAAATGAAGCACTATATATGAACATGTATACAGAATTTACAAACATTTCAAAGGTTATCATAATGGTGTTCAATTAAACCATAATACGCAAGAGAAAGACAATAAACTGCAACCTTTGCTTCCCTACCTACCACTTCTACATTCACTTAAACTACTCATAATAAACCCCATATGATCATTGACTAGAAAATGTTATAATAATTCTAAAAAGTAAAGATGGAAGGGCACTTGGCAAGTTTGATAAATCTTGCATACAAATTTAAAGGAAGTGAACAATAAATGACAAGTGAATAAGAACAAAGGAAAATTAAGAGAGGACCTGGTGAATTGGCGGGTACATTAAATTTGTGCAGACAGGGCACTCAAGGAGTTCATGCACACCATTATTTGAGTAAACTCCATGCTTTCCAGCCAAGCCAGCAGTACCTTTTGATTGTATAGCATTAGACTCTGCCTTTGTTGTTGAAATGTCATAGCCTGAGATAGTAGGATGGGAATCATGAACATCTTTGCATACATTTCCCCCAGGTGCCATTGCTAATTCAAACTTGGAACTTTCTAGCTGTATAAATCCACAACTGTTTTCTACCATCAAAAGGTTTCAATAAAAATTTGCCTGCGAAATGTGCACAAATATCAGTTTTTTAAGATAACAAAATTATGCAATTCATATAACACAAAGGCCCAGTTTCTGAATCAGATGCATCCCCCTATCAATCTACTTAAAGTTAGAAAACTTGGGCACCCTAGAATCAGTACGACATACAGCCGCTGCTATTTGTTGTTGACAACCAACAGGATATGAACCAGTTAACAGTAAAGCTTCCCACTAATTGCAACCTCCCAAGGAATCACCATACATTCATACCCCATCCATGGCACTTTTAGCAACAACAACAAGTTATCCCTTTGATTTTACTATCATCCGCCCTTCTGTCTCTGAAAGCTCTATATCCAAAATATGCACCTAACTTCCAGAGATCTACACACTACTGCATAACAATGTAGCTCCTCAGAACCAAAGATAAATAAAGTGCCCATCTAAGAAGAAAACACAACGGCAAGATTTTTGTTTAAGATTATCAACATGCAATGGATATAATTGAGTTCTAGTAATATTATGGTGTATGACACCTTAACATTATCACACCCATTCACAGCATCACATCTGTCAAATTAATACAAAAACAAAAGAAACTGAACAATAATAGCAAAGATAATTTTTTTTTTTTAAAATCCATCCACAAAAGAAAATGCAAAGTTGTAAAAAGAAAGAGTAGAGTGGAAGATATGCTTGGGTTTAGATGGAGTTGCAAGATGTTGAAAAAAATACCCTAAAAAAAATTCTACGTGTCTAATTCCTCCAGCATCATTCATAAAAGTGAATCTCCATCTTTAACCAAATAAAAACAATGAAGACTGAATTCTGCAAGGGAGAAACTCTCCAGTACCTAATCAGTCCAGCAACTAACGAAGATTCAGATATACACAGGAAAGAAAAAGGTAAAGAAAGATAAACTTCTTCAAAATTGCTAACCAATTCAGAAATTCCCATAAAACAAAAGCCAAAACCACAACTAGAACGCCGTTTTATACACATCAACAAGTAAAGCGATCAAATAACGGAACCCAGACGGCAAAGGAAAGAAAAAACTTCAGTAAAAAAAAATCTAGATTAATAATTCAAATCTGAATCAGAACAAGAACTACCTTTGACGTTTACAATGTCGATAAAAGCAGGACAGAAAATGAGATAAAAGGAAGTTAAAGAAGACAAACCTCGTTCAAATATTTGAACCCAATGTCCACAGTTGGACAAAACTCACAATCTAGATTTCACCAAAATCCACCTTTGGCATTAGATTAAACCACCAAACGCAGCCCAATTAAAGAAGACCAACATCAAAACAAGAATAAAACCCCACCGAAAGTTCCCCGCAAAAATAAGACCAAAAACACACCACCAAATTCAAAAACCAAAGACAAATAAACAAGAAAAAAACAGATACACATGGATATGGACATTCACAACACTTACGAGAAAAATAGAAGGCACCCAGTCGAAATTTTCCAGCAAGGAGCAGAGACACACCACAAATTCGGACAAACAAAATCCGAAACGCGCTCGAAGACCCAAAATAAATTGGATGGACAGAAGCAGGAAAAAAAGAAGAAGAAAAGGGAACAGGAAAAACAAGAATTAGCAGCATTACCCGGAATTGGAAATGAAAGAAAAAGTGGGTTGTCTCATAGTTTTGCATCGGTGGAGAACATCAACGGCCTGGCTTTGTTGTTTCTGTCTCGCTCTCGCTGTATATGTTATTCCGCTAGTCTTTTACCTTATTATTAATTACCATCGTTCATCACCATCCTTAGCAACGGTGTCTTGTTTTAATATTGAGATTATTGACAATCCAATTATTGAACTGTTTTTATATTAGGTATCATATGATATAATATGTTCTATTAATATTCCAAGTTCAGTAAACCAAAGTGACTCTTTCCCCACGCAACGTTTCAAGAACTGTTTTGTTTGTTTTAACACTTACTTTCTATACGATCATCTGCTTTTCCTTTTTTCTTTGCTTTCCCAACTGTAAGTAAAGATAACAAAAAGAATGATCTCAATAAGTAGTTTCATGTTGATTTAATATCAAAGCTTGGTATAGATTCTTAAGGTGAAACATGAAATTCAAAACATATTTGTCTTCGCAAAATGTGCAGTTAGTAAATTATTGTATGCTTTTCATAATTTATTGATTTTTTGTTATAGAAAGAACTTGGAGAGTCCCATTATACAGTGAGAAATACGACACAGCTTTGAATTAAATAGGGAAAATGGAACTGCGAAACTAGGTAAGAACTTTTTATTTTGATGTGTCCCAATTAAATGTGCGTGTGCAGACAAGTCTCAAACCGAAGTGGTCCAAATGCATTGGGCACCAACCGACCTTGGAGGTTAGTTGATGTTTTGCTTAGTCCTCTTTTCAGCTTTCTTTTTTCCTTTTTTTAAATTTCTGCATAGCAGGACTGCAGGGACCACTCAATCCCCTTTTAGGACCGTACACAACTCCAAGCTACCAGCCAACAACTGTAATTTCTCCATGTAGAAACCCCAAAATGGTTGATAGAAATTAGGTGTACAAGTTCGAAATTGGATGCATTGTAAACAGATGGTCCTGTACGTAAATTTTTGTTACTGAACAAAACTATTGGGGTCAACCCAGTTTGTCCTTTTCCAGGTTGGTGGGAAAGCAAGTCCAAGGTGCTTGGCAACTATTTTTATCATCTTCCTTTGGTTGCTAAAACTCGTTTCCCCATTATTTAATGAGTCTCGAATCCCATTGGAGAAACTTAGCAAGTAAAACTGTGATAGACTACCGATGAGTTTGGGATCGATCCCTTATCAAAGTTTATATTTTCAAAACTAGCTCCAAGTCCTTATTAGCATTGGGCTAATAAACAAATAAAATATGATCGATCAGTAAATGAGGTTTAAAGGTTTCTTCTTCCTCAACACTTTCAACTTCAGTTGGTTCGTGTATGACACTAAGTTTGCTGGAGATCTATTTTTATGTTTTAATTAAATTGTTGTTTAATTTATAACGATTTTTTAGATGGGGTTGTTGGAGAGGAGGAGGAGGCAGGAAAGGAAACCATTTATAAAGAATTCTGACATATTCATGAGGGTTTGTGTGCATTTATAAATATTTCTGACACGTTCATGAGGTTTCTGCAATTTCTAATGCTATACATACGATTTTTATCTGCATCTAACAGTCGTCCACTTTTGGTCACAATCATCCACCAAGTGGCATGATATTTGTTGCTTCCTGGATTGCTATAAAGAAGGAAAAACTATTTATCAATGTCAATGTGCTCGCCGGTTCTTGCATCATTTATCGTCCTCTCAAAGCTGGCTGGCACTGATTTACCAAACTGCATGCATTGTTATTATTCTTTTTCTCTGTTTTCCCAACTAAAGCTTTGTTTATCGGTAACCAACAACCCTACAACAACTTTAGTTTCACATTGTTAACTCAACGAGATTCCATGGTAAGTAACCATGTAGAGATAATGGGCTCTGTATGATTACTATATGTCATCTCGATGAAGTAATCTGTATACAATAATTGCATGTTAGATTGTTAGTTGCAACCAATCATATTACTGCTAAATATTGATGTGAATCAAGTAAACAACCAATATTGTCTGCAGGATGTTCTTATCTGACTACATATTTATCTCAGGAGAAATGATGGCCCTCCTAATTCCTAACGTATTGAACCCAATTGTATGAGAGTCATTTGACGGGCTTGGTCATTAAATACACCAAAGCCTTTTTGTTTCGGGCTCAGTAATTTGTTCAACGAGTAAAATTATTAATTTTGCCATTAATTACCTACAAACGAGTTATACGATAAAAAGGGAAAAATATAATCTTTATGAAACTTGTAAAAAAAAGTTGAAAATTTTAAATATAAATCAAAACAAAAATAGAAAAGTAAATATGAGAGAATTCTATATCTAAGCCAATCTATATTTAGAGATTGACAAATATTTTTTGAAAAAACAAATAGAAGTCACCACATCAAAATCAAAATAAAAGGAATGAAAAAAATGGTTTGTCCTATCTATTTTATAGCTAAGAGTAACTCCGAAAGAAAACAAAGAAAAGGGGTAAAACCTAGTGCATCTTTCAAAAAGGGTCATCAATTACATGCAATCTTTTTTTTTTTTTTTTTGCATCTTACACTAAAATTGTTTTGTGACTCGAACTCGTGACCTTCTAGTCATAAAAAAATAACCTTACTAGAAAAATAAATTCGAAAGAAGAGTATAAGAGCGATGCATGTGAAAGAAGCACACAAGGAATTGTTAGTTACAAAGACTGGTTAGAATATCAAAATTTTATCATTTTTCCCCAAAAATTAAGGGTAATTGCATTACAGAATGAAGTTCGTAAAAAATATTAAGCTTACAAGAAGGATTAGTAAGAAGACCCATAAGATATTGTATTAAAAAAAATACGAACTAGCGTAACTATCTCTTAAGAGAACCATTTCTTTGAAATATTCCTATTGCTTATGTTAACCTGCAATATAACTACAATTGAGCAAGTAAAAGGTGTTTATAATGTTCACTTCATATTTGCTTACTAATATAGGTCAGGCTAAGGATCTAGTCACAGGACGACTTACCAAATAGTCTAGCTCCTTATCCTTGTTTAAATTCCTCCCCTTTCTATGAGACCCACCCTATTGTGACATAATAATGGAATTCATCCTTAACAGACTTTTAAGAAAGTATTTAATCATTTTCTACATGTTTTATTGCTTAATAGGGTTATCTTTGTATAGACATAAATACATAGGATTTTAGGGAATGAAATCAGAAAAGAATAACTTATTCTTTGCTGAATTTAAAATTCAAACTAATATTTAGATTCAAAAATTGAAACTAAGCCTAAATGACTAAATTATATTGGTGATTTTCTGCTAACTAAAATTATGTTGGTGTTTTTCTGGTAACTGAATTTGTTTTAACTAAATCTACCCCTATTGTTGACATTGATCACTCTTGTTTCTTGCATATTGTTTGCCTACAAAGGTGTCCTGCACACTATTACTCCCCCCAAACAAAGAGTTTATCCTCAAGCTTGAAAGTGGGATATGCTTGCTAGAAATCAAAAAGTGGTTCCGATGAAGCCTCCTCTTGAGGCAAGCTTTACTAATGAACTAGTAACTACTATAGGCCAAGGTTGAGTCGTTCCCGCAAGATGGCTTGTGAAATTGGGCTAAGTTTGCCCTCTAGTAGTGGCGATAAAGAGGTGGGGTTGTTGGTGGTTCCCCTCTATACTCCTTAAATTGTGACACATTGAAGACGTCATGGATCTTGCTAGTAGGAGCCAAGTGAAGGCAGTAGGCTACTTGGCTAACTCACTGGACAATTTAAAAGGGACCAAATAATTTAGGAGCTAGTTTTTGTGACCCACGTCGTACCATGAAAAGCTGGCGATATGTTTGTAACTTTAATCAAACCCAAATCCCAACTTCAAATGAGACTTCCTTGTGATTTGATCATAGAATTGCTTCATTCTAGCTGAGCTTGTAAAAGCCAAGTCCTTACTTTATCCAAGATTACATCACGCTCCATTAAAGCTTGATCTACTGAATGCAACTTGGTAGCACCTCGGTCATAGGATAGGAGGCATGGAGGATCACATCTATACACCACCCGAAAGGATGTAGTTTGTGTTTTTGAATGGAAAGAGGTATTGTACCAATATTCGGCCCAAGTAACCCATTATACCCAATGCCTTGGTTGGTTCCTAAAAAAGCACCATAGATACATCTCAATTGTTCTATTAACCAACTCCACCTTCCCATCTATTTGAGGATGATAGGCTGATGAATATGCTAACTTGGTCCCACAAAGTTGAAATGACTCCCCCTAGAAAGTATTGGTGAGAACTTTATCTCGATCACTAATAATAGATTTAGGTAGTCCATGCAAATGAAAAATACTTTCAAAGAAAACATGAGCAACAATAGTAGTAGTAATATAAGGGTTTGCCATAGGTGTGAAGTGGGCCATCTTAGAAAAATGATCAACTACAACAAAAGGATAGACTTACCCCTAATTTTAGGTAATCATTTAATGAAATCTATTGAGATATCCGCCAAAATCTATGTGGGAATGTTTAAAGATTGCATTAAACCTGTCAGGTGAAGATTCTCCCATTTATTTTGTTGATAAACATTGCAAGTGTGAACAAATTTTGCAATGTCTGCCCTTATTCCATGCCAAAAGAAATCTTTCTTTACTTGCTATAGTGTCTTTGGTAGCCTTCATAGGTGGAATTATAGATATCTAAAATGATGGTGGTAATTAAGGGAGAGTGGGGTTGTAAAAAAACTTGACCTTTATACAATAGTAGGCCTTCCTGCATTACCCAAGCTACCTACGCTACTCCTATTTCTGCTTGTTGCAACAGCTCCTCGGATCCAGCAACTTCTTCTTGGATAGCATCAAATAATTGGAGTTGAGGTTGGGAAATAGCCCATAAGGTTGCTGAATCATCCTCCCCACATAATTAGTGCATCTATTGCCCAATTCAGAATGTCAGCCATATACTCTATTTTGAAATCAAAGCCCATTAGTTTACTTACCCAATGTTGTTGAGGGGAAGTGGATAACCTCTACTCCAAAAGGTATCTCAAGCTAAAATGACTAGTTTTGATAATGAATGGATAACCCCATAAGTAAGGTCACCAATGTTGCACAACTTTGGCTAACATGATCAATTCCCTTTCATAAGCTGGGAGTTTAAAGTGACATTTGCAATGCAGCAGCTGAAAAAATTAATTAGTTGGCCCTATTGTTGTAGAACTGATCCAATTCCTTTCCTTGAAGCATCACACTCTACCACGAATTCTTCCTCTGATTCAGCAATTGTAGGATGGGGGAGGCAAACAATGCCTTCTTTAATTGTCTATAGGCATGATCAACAACTTCACTCTAATGGAAAGAGTTCTTCTTAAATAAGCTTGTTAGGGGGTGTTAATTCACCATAATTCTCATTAACTTCTGGTAGTAGCCTATAAGATATAGGAATCTGTAAAAAACTGTCATAGATTGCGATTGTGGCCATTCAGTCACTATATGCACTTTTGAGGGATCCATCGACACACCTATACCATAGACAATGTGACCCAAGTATGCCACTTAAGTCTCCTCGAGAGCACACTTGGTTTTCTTCACAAGAAGTTGGTAAGTATGTAATAAGTCTAACACATTGCACAAACATTGCAAATGTTCAATCCAAGTTGTATTGTAGATCAATATATCATTAAAGAAGACTAGCACGGACTTATACAAGTGTGGTTAGAAAATCTCATTCATTAGAGTCTGAAATTTTAATAGGGCATTAGTTAAGCCAAATGGTATGACCAAAAACTCAAAATGGCCATGATGAGTTCTAACTGTCGTTTTCTCCTTATCTGCAGGATTCATTCTAATTTGGTGATAACCTGATGTCAAATCTAACTAAGAAAAATAATGAGCCCTATACAATTCATCTAATAAATCATCAAATATAGGGATGGGAAACTTATCTTTTATTGTTTTGGTGTTTAGCTCCTGATAGTCAATACAAAAGTGCCAAAAGCCATTATGGTTCTTTATAAGCAACACAGGAGAGGAGAAAGGTGATTGGCTCAGCCTAAAGATACCAGGGTGTAACATTTCCTTCCATCGTCACTCAATCTCATTGCTTTGTAGGTAGGGATATTTGTATGGCCTTATCACTTCAGGTCCTGAGCCTGGGACCAATGTTACCTTATGGTCATAACCCCGTGGAGGAGGTAATCTTGTAGGTTCGCCAAAAAGATTTGTAAATTCTGCTAGTACATTTCCAATTTAACTGAGTGTGATGGAGTTCCTTGAATATGGTACACTTTTACTCCTTTTTCTAACTTGTGTCCCTAACATTTACTCAATATCCTCCAAGATCAAAACTTATGGTTATAGAACAAAATCTCACACAACTGGCCCTAGTTTTGTAACCATTTAACCCCCAATATCATATCAAATCCTTCTAAAGGAATAGCAAAAAGATCAGCAGAGAAAGAGTCTTTATTAACCTTTAATAATACCTCCTCACATACTCCAGAGTTGGGCACCTTCTCACTATTTGCCGCTAATGCTTAGAGATTGGGCTTCTGAATTATAGGGATGTTGAGTTCCTTAATAGTTGTAGTACTAATAAACACTACAAGAAAAATGAGGAGTAGCGACGGAAATATACCGACGGCATACACGCCGTTGGAAATACCGACCGAAAATATGTTTCGGTCGGAAAAATTGGGTTTTCGCCAAACATTTTGCGACC
>JANJEY010000005.1:61090481-61104774 GCA_024703695.1 Erythroxylum cataractarum
CCAAACAAAAGCACAAAATCATGCTCATAATCATTTTATCAGATGATATGCTTTCAAGCTTTCATTTATTCAAAATGTCATGACCGAAGTCGAGGCATAACATGCTCAAAATCAAGATTTACTTCTTTCCATTCTAATGTTTCTTACAAGTCATTCACAACTTATAAGCAGATTTTGTTTTATTTGATTAAATATGTCATACATCTCATCATACAAAACACATAACATATATTCATACATAGGCAAGAAGTTGCATAATCACACAAAAACTATAATTACATTACCCACCTAATATCACTTGAGAATCCAAGCTCACTGCTGTCCTTCCTCTTGCGATTGAATCAGATCGGCTTGGTTTCCTATAATAAACCAAGTTTCCATCAAGTAACATTCAAAGGAAATATTCAAACAGCTTGAAAATAAAAAATAAAGCACTAAAAGTCTACATTCGACTTCCATCTCGCTTCTCGAACCCTTAGAGGCTAATTCCAAACTTCCTTTCTTCATAACACTTGTAGCCCTTTATCTCTAGATCACAACGAGTAAAAAATCACTTCATTTGGACATCCACAGCAAAAGATATGCCCAAAAGAATAAAATTCATCGTTGCTGGGATCAGGGGGCTCGCCGCGGCGAACACCATCCTCTTGCACGTCGCGGCGTGCTTCTCACGCTCGTCGCGACGTTGCCCTTCCCACACGTCGCGACGAACCTACAATTTGCACGTCGCGACGAACTCGCACGTCACGGCGTGTTCATTAGCACGTCGCGACGTGCGGGCCTGGAAAACGACTCCGAAACCCGATTTCCTGCATTTTCCAACTTCAATCCTTTCCCAAACACAAACGCAACACACCTAAACCTTGATTCAAGTCTCAAACTACATTTCTAACTCAATCAGACCTCAAAATTAGTCACAAATCCAACAATCCAAGGAAATCTATCCATTTTTGCCTTTAAACCCTAACACACTGATTTTCACACATTCAACTCTAATCCAAGGTTTAATCTTACTACAACAAGATCACAAGAGGCGAAACTTACCTGAAAATGCTTGAATATGTCGAAATCACAAGGATCACGAAACTCCCTTTTCTTTTCCTCTTCCTCCACCTACGACTTCTCCTTCTTTTCTTTCCTCTTCTTTCTTTTCTTTCCATTTTCTTCTAATTCTTACTCTTAAATCTAACTAGGATGGGTAAAGACCATTTTACCCCTCCTTCAAAGCCTTAACCCTTCCTACTTAAACAATCTTCCGAAAATGCCCTCCAATACTTTTATCTTTTCAACCCACATTAAACTCAACTAAATCTCAATTTTCTACTAATACTCTCAATTTAATCAAACTAAGAAATAAACACATAAATAACACAATTTATGCTTAATAACATCATAAAAAAATTGGGGCCCAACAAAAAAACCCTTTTAGTATATTGTGCCTTTTTATTTCAGACTCTAAAAGACAAAAAAAGGTTTCTTAAAGACTTGATAATCTTCCAAAACTTATTATTTTTGGGTTATTCAAAATCCTAGTACTCTAAACTATAATTGTCATATATGATTAGAAGAAGAGTTGCCATTAGCTTCCTTCTTTTTTTCTTTTTGACTTCCTCCTTACGGTATTAAAAATAATAATAAACATATTGCATAACCTTTGTTTCCAATTCTATATGTAGTTTTTAAGGATTTGGAAGCATTGCAACCTCTGTTTTACTTACTAAATTGGTTACCATATAGACTACGTTTACCTAATTTCCTCCAATGTAGTTTCCTTCATTAGAATTTCCTTTTAGTCCTTTTTCAAGCCTTCTGGACACTAGGCTATTAACTAGATCCATCCTTTTCTCTTTTTCTATCTCCTTACACTTCACCTTAGCTTAAGAATTAGCTATATCTTATGGAATTGTCATATGTTCTTCATTGGTTGAGGGATTTCAATTCCCATAAGGTTATTATATATGTGTATTTAAAAAGTTCTACATATAGCTTTCTAAATTCTAAAGGTATGAAGTTTTGTAGACTCCTATTAATATGTTAGGAGAAATTTCATCTTCTATCTGCTTACCATCTTCATCAAACATAATTTTTACGCTATCAAGCATATTTTTATTTAAGTTAATTTTTATAAAACTTTTTCACGACCGATTCTTCTTTGTTCATTTTTTTTTCTAGCAAAGTGATTTTCCTATAGATCTTGCTAAATAGATTACACAAACTATAGACCAATACTCAAGGAGAATATTATGGAAATTTAAAAAATGGACAAATACCTCAACCTATTTTTTTTGGCATTTCCAAGCATATTTCCTACTTTTGCTTTAAGAGGGAATTTCTAGATATATGCTATGATCTAGTTTTAAGTACCTTAGTTGCACTTGAGTCATTATAGAGTTTGAAGATGAATATCTCATCTTCCTTTATCATAGTTCTTTTTAACCTCATGTTTTTTCAGGAGTTATTTGCTTTAGCTTGAACTTATAAGAAGAAGGGCTTCTTATTTGTAAAGAAGCTTACTAGGGATGAGGTCTATTTGGAGGCTTCTGGTTATATTATTTACAAAGCTTAAGAAACTATAACATTGTCCTATATGGAAGGAGGAGAGATGTATTTTAGTTTGTCCATATAAGAGGAATCTCCTACCAACTGTTGCTAAGATCTTTTAATTGGAATAAATAAGTGACCAGGAACAGGAAGGAAAGACTAAATCTTGAATAAGGGAAAGATGACGAAGGAATAGTAGGGGGAATTGATTGAAGGAGATATAGTAAGAATATGGAGAGGTTTATTAGTAGAAGTTGATTGAATGAGATGTATGAGAATAGTGAGAGGTTGTCTAGGAATCTATAGAACTGGATCTATAAACAAGTTGTTCTTCTGCAAAAGAGTGGAAGTTTGGGGCACTAAAATGGAAGATTGTTATGCAATGAAAGCGTTTGGGCATTGAAAAGGTTCTTTAGATGAAGTTATGATGAAAGCAAGGTTAGTTTCCAATAAAGGGAGTTAACATAACAAGGAACTTAAACGAGACTTTAGAAATTAGGTAAAAGGGGAAGTCAAATTTCTTTTTGAATTAAGAAAAGATAATGCAGGAGCTTCAGATGAGGGTTTTTAGAAAGGATGGAGCTTCTCACTCGTTATACTATGATGTCTATGGATTATTTCTTTACTATTAAGTTTCACTTTAGTATCCCACTCTATAATATTCAACCACTAATTTAAGTCATTAAATAAATTAAAAAGACTTGGGGAGTTGTTCCAAACTGAAGAAAACTACTAGGAATTAAACAAGAGATGATTGTACAATTAATTATCTTAATTACAAACACATAAGCCATATCATTTAATATAAAAAAAATGAAATTATGTCCTTTTTCTATAGCTTCAATTTGATTGAAATCCATAAGACAAAAAAAATTTAGAAGGTAGTTGGGAAATCATACTAAATCACAACACTAAATTGTTTATTAGCTTTCTTTAAAGATCTCACCATAAGCTTTGGTGGTACATTTTTAATATGCCTCATCTAAATGAAAATTTCTTCTCTACATAATCATAAGTGTTAGTGAAAAAGTTATCTCTAACGGAGGAGAATCCGCTCATATGAGCAGGAGCTTAAAACTAGGTGTTGTTATTAATAACTGTTGACACTTTTGAGTGAGTTACTAAACAAATAATAGTGGAACAAATGTTTAACAAGTTTAAGAGGGGTTTAATTAGATGCCAAATATCATAAGATAACTAAGTTCTTCTTCCATCTCTTATTATTTCTTTTAAGACATCATTGAACCTTTCTCTTACTTTAAGTATCTATTGAAGATTCTAGGAAATTTTAACAATCCAAAATTTTTTTCTAATTAAAAAGTAATATGAATCTATTGAACCCAAAAGGAATTATAATCATAGAAGATTTTTTTATATTCTCTAAGCAAGGATCACCATTTTCTTCATTCTAATTCAATGAAATCCAACCTATTGTTGGCTTTTAACATGAATATCTCACTTCATTTAATATTTCCCTTAGTTGTATCCTTTTCTCTCTAGTCTATAGAAGTTTTTAGAATTTTACATTATCTTTCATAAGATTTATAATAAGGAATAAGTGATAGCCCTAATAAAGGTGTAAAGCACTAAAAATTGAGGAAATCAATTATGATCTTCCAATAAATGCAAAATTTTTATTGTTCTAATTCCCTTTGAACTAGCTCAAATAATGGTAAGTATTCATAATGGGTTAGTATAGATGCAGTAATGGTGATGTCTAGGTACTTAAACGGAGGTTCCTCAAGTCTAAAGCCCCTTAGTTTTCTAATTAAATTTGCATCTTCTTGATTCTCTATTGCAGAAAAGTAACATATTCTTATTAAGGTTGATGGTAAGCTTAAAAGCCCGTTGAATTCCTATAACTTTTTTAAAATTATAATTCAATTTATTCAAAATTACCTCTACTAAATGAAAATAAATCATTTATGAAAAGAGGTTGAAATGTTTAAGAAGGTTACACTTGTTACGATATTTAAAGTTTCTTTGTCTTTTAATACAGTTGGTGCCCAAGCAAACAAGGGATTCAATACAAATAATGAATAAATAGGGTAAGAGAGAGTCACCTTGATTTAACCCTCTTGCAAACAATTAAGATGTCACCCCATTGATCAAAACAAAAAGGAAGTAGTTGTTACACATTGCCTCAACCAATTGATAAAGATGAGATATGATTCAAAAGATTCTATAGTGCTAAACAAAAAGTTTCAGTCCATTTAGTTGAAGGCTTACTATGGTACTTCTTAAATAACTTTTGAACAAGTAAAATATTGTTACTAATGTTATAACCATAAATAAATGCATTATGGGAAGGACTAATCAAAGCTTTAAGTACTTCCTTAAGTATGCTAGGTTTCAATTTTAGAAATTATCTTATAAATCATATTGCAATATGAGATGGACCTGAAGTCTTGAAGTCTTATTGCTTGTGGCACCTTAGAGATAAAGTATAGTAAGTTTCTTTTTATCGAATAGAGTGAAATAATAGTAGAGAAATTTTTAAGGATGGATAAAGATATAGAGTTTCCAACCAAGTGTTAAGCCTTCTAGAAAAATGTGTATTTAAACCATCAAGGCTAGTGCCTTATTAGCATTTAGATTAACAAAGATTTTTCAATGTTTTTGCTAGTGAAAAGGGTTGGTAATAGAGGCCACTTGTTTCCGAGAAATATTGTGTCTAATAAATGAAGTTCCCTGAAGACCTAAATAGCTTAATGAACTTTTTCAAAATGATCAAAAGCTAACTTTTTGATTACTTCTCAATTTGCTTTAGGTGAATATTCTTCAAATCATTTTTAAGATTATCTTGAGCTAAGTTTAGTTCCTTTTTAAATTCATTAATTGTTGGCTATAGATTGCTTATAGAGGAGCTATTCAATATTTTGAGTTCCTTCTTAATTTTAAGCCTCATAAAACTATATCTTCAAAGCTTAGCAATCCTAATAGGTAGTTATTAAATCTAAAAGGAGATTTCTTTATGCTAGCTTCAAATTAAGGATAAAGTAAAAGATGAATTTTGAAAGAAAAAAGTAACGTCTCATATAATTATTGAAGGGGAACTTTTTTTAATAATAGGGTCACCACTGCCAGGTGGACTCCAAATTGGCAATGGAGGATCTTATTAAAAGAAAAAAGACATGTCATTAGATAACTAATAGATTGTAAAGAAGTTAAGAGTTCAGTCGGTTAGGAGTTAGATTCAATAGGTTTTTAAAACAATAGGATTCCTTTAACAATTGCAAACACTAGGATCTGAACTATATTTTTAGTGAAAACCTTAAATTTAAAAAGTTATTTTTCCTATAGTATTTCTTACGTAAGACTTCTTTGTTTAAATGTTAACCATTTAATGACTATAATATTATTCAAATTGAAGAATTTGAAACCATATTAGTAAAAAGTTGCACGCACATTATCAATTATTATAAATCCAACTCTATAGGCTTCATTTTACCTAAAATACTACTCTATTGTTTTAATCAAAAGCAATCACAGTCTCCAAGACCACTTCCTTTCCTAGTACCACTCCCTCTCCACTACTCCATTTCTAGTAAATCATCTCTCGACAAATAATAAGTTAATTCAGCTACAAATTTTTCTTTACAAAAATTGTTACCATAATTATCTCTTTACATAACCCTAACTAAGAAAACATATTTATACAATTGAAAAATGTTACAATATTTTATATTTTATATTTTATAATATTTGATTATTTCTTTCTTTGAAAACATACATTTCTCTAACAAAATAATGTAATATAGATACTATTAAAGTATTGATAAAATTTATTATTTTGTTGTTGTTGTTGTTCTTCACTTTTTATTTCTTTAATTTTTAAGACTTCTTTTCTTAATTTAGTTCATAACATTTTCTTAAAATATCTTTTCCAACCATCCTTTTAAGTTGTAGTGAAGCCAGTAATTATACCTTTACATACTTGTTATTCTATGCTAGCATATATTTATTGTTTGTTAACCTATTTCTACTTTTAAGACCTTTTAATATATCCTTATATTGAAATATGAATCTGTTGATGGTATACTTAGCCATTGATTTTCTTCTTTTTCAAAGAGTATTTGAAAAATGAAAACGCTTAGTTTTATTAGATTTTTGTATGTTACTAGTTCTAGTTTTCAATTTACCTAATTATTGTAAATATAATGTTTATAATTATTTTTATACTAAAAATTTGTGATTTTAAAATGTATAACCTTATGTTTTTTCTTTTGAAAAAAATGCTTTGAACATTGTAACCTTATCATTATCACCTACTTTGGTGGATGGATGGTTTCTACAATTTTCTCATTAACAGTTTATATTATTTAACTATTTTTTAATACATTAATCATTTAATAACATAATTTGAATTCTTAAACTCTTGGAAAAGTTCATATTTATTGTTTGTTAACCTATTTCTTTGAATTGTTTAGCCATAATCTCCTTTTGTTTTCCTTTTTTAATATTATTTCAAACCATTTTCTTTTAACCCTCTTTCCTTTTGACATATAGTCTTCTTTTAATGTTCTACAATTCATCTTAAATAGGTACGAGGATGGATAGCTTATTCCTCAAACTGCCTAATTCCTTAACATACATTTGTCTCATGTTCAATTTCTAGTGCAACAGAGGAAGGAAGCCCATTCATGCCATAATGATAACATGCCTCTTATAGCCCTTGTCATAGTTCATTATCATCTTTATATGGTTCAAAGGATTAGTAATTTACAATGCTAGATCCAAAAGATACAACATAACGAGAGCTAAATTATATATAAATGGAGGGAAAAAAAAAAGGATTAACAAAACAGCAATTGAAGATTTTTTGAACATCGAAGCCAAAAACTTGACCTAATAAATTTGCAAATGATAAAGTCAATTGTAGTAAGTCTATAAAATTGGATTAATCCAGCATATGGATCTCATTGGAATTATATTTCTACGTCTATTAATCCTACCTAAATAGTAACACTAAAATAAATAATATTTAGGAAAAGAATTATATTGCTAAACTAGCAAAAGCAATAATATACCTCTAGAGAGAAAATAAGATAAAAAAATGCTAGGACTTTAGGGTTCACTTATATGAAATTATAATTATTATGCATAATTCTTTTTCATGGTTGAAATAACAATTAACCTAATATATCTGTACCCTCTCTTAAGGCATATAGGTATATCTAATTATGCAACTACCACCTCTTGACGTGTAATTTAACCTAATCATAGTGCACAGATCCTACTTCAACTTTTGTTCCTTTATATAATATCTAAGATTAAATCTAAGATGGTAGCCACAAACATAACAATTAAGAATAAAGAGAATAAATTTAACTAACAAATAACCAAATTATGCTTACATAATCAAAATATTCATCCCAAGCTACATTTTCCATACCCTAAATATGATTTTAACTATTGTACATGATGAAAATAAAACTAAAACAAGGCAATCTTAATATAAAATAAAGAAAGGAAGAAAGCACTAGAAAAGTTATCGACCTCCTCTTAGCTCTAAATCCCTTTTTGATTTATAGTAGCCCTATAACTAAAAGCTTGGTGATAAAGGAGGTTGTCTCAACCCTCCAAAGTCCCTGGCAAGGAAATATAATGGTAGTATTTATAGGTATCCTTCATAGTCTGATCTAAATGAATTAAATGATTTTCCGTAAATTTCTCTGATCCCTTCTTATCTCTAATGACCAAGTCCAACTCCTGAATTAAAAGCACACATCTAATTAGCCTTGGTTTAGCTTACTTTTTCACTAGCAAGCACTTGAGAGTTGCATGATTTGCATCAAGAAGCTTGATCACCTCTAGCCCTTACATATTTGTTATAATAAGGCTTTGGAACTTTTTAATTCCATGCTAGCATAAAACTAAACAAGTACAATAACATGCCAAACGAAAATCTAGTTTCATAGAATTCCATAAATGTTGTTTATACTACTTGTGTGTTTAGTAGGCTAAGGTATTAATGCTTTTGAGCAAATGATAAATGAAGGAATTATGCTAGACATATCAAATTTGTTACTTTATTATTTGCTTGTAGTCGTGTTGGTTTATTCATTGATAGCAAGATATGTTTCCAAAACATGAAAGGAAGTTATAATGTAAAACCCAAGAGGGGACATTTAATCAAACTCTTAAAAATATTCCACCTTTAATTTTTATTTTACAAAACTGCATAATGTTTTTATCTATCTAAAAGTCTAGAAAATGTCAATGAACAAGATAATTATTATTTTTTAAAATTTTCAAAAATTAATTTGAGGTAATATTAATAGGCCACGTGGTGACCATGAGTCTAATAAGTCTAGCGATGTGGTCTACCATGTCTATACCATTAAATATAAAGTTAATAGTGAATGTTTTTTGTAAAAAATGGAAAGTTCAAATATTGCCAGTCTTGAAAGATCATGTTAATATTGGCTAATTTGGTTAATTCTTTATTTATTGTATCTGTGTTAATATCATTTTTTTTCTTATAGAGTGCTAATATTAATTGCATTGGGTATGATATTGAAAGTGTTCCATTTTTTGAAAATTTTTAATATTAAATTACTAATTTTAAACTTATTTTAACAATAAAAGTAGAATATATTATAAAAAATGATCTCATAAATTGCTTATTTTGAAAAATTTTATAAAGAATTCAGATAAAAAAGTAGTAATCCAATTATTAAAGAAGAAGAGATATAATTAGAAATATAAATCTACTACTACTACTATTATTATTATTATTATATATATATATATAATGATTTAAGATATTATTTAATATTGTATTATATTAAAATTAAAATTGGTAAATCTTTCCAAAACCAAAAAAAAAAAAAAGAAACTCAGCCGGCAATGAGAAAGCTGGTTTCCATGGTGTGAAGAGCAGAACTTTCCCAAATTGCATTGGCTACATATGAGCAGATCCCCGTTATTTCAAAATTATTATTCACGTTTCCCCGCCCATGTAATAATTAACCAGACGGCACGTATTCGGTCTCTCACTTCTTCACTTCAGTATTCAGTCCCACTTCCACGCCAACTGCCACTGCTAAGCCCTTTTTTCTCTGTACAAACAAAAATAAGGCAAAATGGAAGAAGAAGACCAACGTAAGATTTTAGATCTAGTCAAAGAGTTAGTTCATCGCTTGCTCTCCCAAAACCCTAACCAAAACCCTAACTCTCCTGATTTCAGTTCTTCTCTTCGCTACGCAATTCGCATCTTGCAGAGTAGATTAACCCCTTCCGTTTCGATTGATGCTGCCGCCATTGCCGAAGCCGTCAAACGCCGTCTCGCTACTCAGGGTAAGTCCTCTCAAGCCCTTACCTTTGCTGATCTTTACAACAAGTTCGCTTCCAAGACGGGGCCTGGTAGCGTCAATAACAAATGGGCAGTTCTTTATTTGCTCAAAATCGTATCTGAGGATCGGAAGTCTGCGGAAAGTGCACCTGGTTCTACGTTTTTGTTGCCTAATTTGGGATTACACGACTCTGAATTGAGCGACGATACCCGGGTTCCTAAGAAAGATGACACAGGTTGGAATAATGGGGTTTTGTTGGTCACTATGGATCCAGAGAATTTGCGTGAGATTGCGTTTAAAGAGTTTGTGAATTTGGTTAGAGAGGAAAATGAGGTCTCTGAGGAGGTTTTGGTGAGAGACGTGCTTTATGCTTGCCAAGGGATTGATGGGAAGTATGTAAAATTTGATGCAGATGTTGATGGGTACGTTTTGCCTGATTCAGTTAAGGTTCCTCGAGGCACTAGACTTATGGTTAGGAAGTTGTGTGAGTTGGGTTGGCTGTTTAGGAAAGTTAAAGATTACATTTGCGGAAGTATGGACCGGTTTCCAGCTGAAGATGTAGGAACTGTAGGGCAGGCTTTTAGTGCTGCCTTGCAAGATGAACTTACGGACTATTACAAGTTGCTCGCTGTACTTGAAGCACAGGCAATGAATCCAATTCCGTTAGTTTCAGAGACTGCTAGTTCAGGGAACTATTTGTCGCTTAGGAGATTGTCAGTTTGGTTTGCAGAACCGATGGTTAAAATGAGGTTAATGGCGGTGTTGGTGGATAATTGTAGAGTTTTAAGAGGTGGGGCTATGGCTGGGTCTATACATTTGCATGCTCAGCATGGTGATCCACTTGTACGCCAATTCATGAGGAGTTTACTCCAGAGAGTATGTTCTCCACTTTTTGAAATGGTTAGGAGTTGGGTTTTGGAGGGGGAGCTAGAAGACATTTTTTCTGAGTTCTTTGTTGTTGGTCAGCCAGTGAAAGCAGAATCACTCTGGAGGGAAGGTTACAGGCTCCATTCTGGTATGCTCCCTTCATTTATTTCACAGACCCTTGCTCAGAGAATTTTAAGGACCGGTAAGTCAATAAATTTCCTTAGGGTTTGTTGTGATGACCGTGGCTGGGCTGATGCTGCAACCGAGGCTGCTGCTGCCGCAGGGACAACAACAAGAAGAGGAAGCCTTGGATATGGTGAATCAGATGCACTTGAAAATCTGGTTGCTGAAGCAGCAAAGAGAATTGATAAGTATTTGCTGGATGTCATGTACACAAAGTTCAAATTTAAAGAACATTGTCTTGCAATCAAGCGTTATTTGCTACTGGGGCAAGGTGACTTTGTTCAATACCTAATGGACATCGTTGGTCCAGAACTTTTTGAGCCTGCTAATACTATTAGCTCATTTAAATTAGCTGGATTGCTGGAAACTGCAATTCGATCATCTAATGCCCAGTATGATGATCCTGACATATTAGATAGGTTGAAGGTCAAAATGATGTCACATGGCATCGGAGACAGGGGCTGGGATGTTTTCTCACTGCAGTATGATGCTAGAGTTCCATTGGATACTGTGTTTACAGAGTCTGTTATGGCAAGGTATTTAAGAATATTTAATTTTCTGTGGAAGCTGAGACGTGTAGAGCATGCACTTATCGGTTCCTGGAAGACTATGAAGCCAAATTGTATTACTTCACATTCTTTCACTAAGTTGCAAGGAGCTGTAAAGTTACAGTTACTCTCAACTCTGAGACGATGCCAGGTTCTCTGGGATGAGATGAATCACTTTGTTACAAACTTACAATACTATATCATGTTTGAAGTTTTGGAGGTTTCATGGTCTGATTTTTCAAATGAGATGGACATAGCAAGGGATCTGGATGACCTACTTGAAGCACATGAAAAGTACCTCCATTCTATTGTGGAAAAATCTCTTCTTGGTGAGCGGTCTCAACCACTGTACAAGTCACTCTTTGTATTGTTTGACCTCATATTACGATTCAGAAGTCAGGTAGATCGATTGTACGAAGGCATTCATGAGTTACAAGCCAGGTGAAGATTTTCTGTAGTGTCAGCATATAACAGATGAGCTAATTCTAGTTTTGTTTATTTTTCTTTCTTCAATAGTCCTGTTGAAGAATGTCTGTACTTCACTTTATGCAGAACCAAGGCATCCTCTTTACCTACTCTAGACAAAAACAAATCACGGAGGCAGACAATAGATAATTCTTCAGATCCTGGATCTTGGATTAGTGATGGCAGGAAGGCCTTAACGCAACGTGCTGAGGAATTTCTTCGAAACATGGGGCAGGAACTGGATGCGACAGCAAAGGAGTATACAAATTTGTTTGAAGGTTTCTTGTCTCAGTTGCCTCTGCAGCAACATGTGGACTTGAAGTTCCTTCTCTTTCGGCTTGACTTCACTGAATTCTATACTCAGTTGCATTCTGTTAGATAGAAAAGCCTCTAATCTGTCTAAGATCAAACTAATTTGTATTCAAGGCACAGAAAAATACTTCAATTTGACAAGTTTGTTGTGGATTGACTGAAAAGTCCTACTGTACCTTGCTGACATTCAAACCAACCTTTTTGTGTTTGGAGGCTTGATTTTTAGGTCCTTGAACATTTCTCAGCTCCTGGTTGCTTTATTCCATTCCTTATATTGCCTTTTGTTGGGGATCTGACTTTCTTTTTTTTTTTTTTTCAGATGGTGTTTGCACTTTTCTGATGACTGGAGTGGAAGTTTGCATACTTGAGGTATTTTTGTATCAGTAAGTGGGGGTGGTAAATGGTGGTAAACCTTTTCAAGACAACAACTCGATTGTTATGTGTTGGTTTCCTTCTAATTGTTACAAGCTGTATATCCTGAGCTTGTACTTCTGTACCATAGTTCCGTCCTGGCTGAATGATAAGTGATATGCTTTGATTTTAGAATTTCTTCTTTTCCATAGTGCTTTATATTTCAGGTTTCTCGGAATGAAATTTCTCATGATTCTTTTCTAGACTTGTATCATTCTTTTTTTGCGATCATTTGTTATTGATAGCTTTTGAGGGTTTCAAAGGGCACTGAGTTGATTGATGTGAAGTTTCTAGTATCAAATGATCATGAAGTACTGGAGAGAGTTGTTTCCTAGTTTAACTCATTATGGTAGTTGGAAATTGGATCAAGTTTGGCAAAAGTATCACTGTATAAGATTTCTCATGGATGTATCGTACCCCCAAGAGAATAGGACCTAGATCAGTTCATTTTTGTGAAAAACATGAGGACATCTTGCTTAATTCCGAGCATGAAAGCTTGCTTTTTTATGTTCAGGATTTTTCTTACAAGAGGCACATGGTTTCTTGTTCTTTATGATTCAACCCAGAAGCTATGCGAAGGTACATGCTGCAGCTACTAGTACTGGGCTGGTTGGTTGAGAAAAATAACTTGTTCGGTTGTTTGGACCAATATTCTGAATGAAGCTATGAAAGATTCAACCAGTGTATCAATAGTTATCTCATGTACTGATGAAGTTCTATAAATTGCCTTTATTCCATTATTCAATTTATTATGAAATGTAGATTATGCTAAAATGTACCTACCTTGTGTTTTCTTTTGTCCACCAACTCTGTTTGATACTCATGAATTATGTACAAGTTGCCTTAGGTATTCCTAGAATTAAAATTGGTATTGTCAATTCTAATAACTTGTGACAGACCTAATTTCAAAAAATTCAAGTATTAGTTGTTTTTAAATTTTAGAATGAGCAAGAAAGAATTCAAATATTGAATTTCTAGAATCTCATTAGTTATTATAAAGTTGTTAAAAATTTATATTTAGAATTGCAATTACGGGAAGCAAGTGAGCTTGTGGCTAAGGTCACTGTGAATTCTCAGATGCATGACTTCCATCAACCATTAGATTGTGTAATTCTCTTTCATTAAGTAGCAAGAAATGTAATGTATTAATCCAATTTGTAAAAAAAAAAAAAAAAAACTCTCATGACCATACTTTCAAGCTCTGAATTCTTGGGCTGCAAAACAATGAAAAAACTTGGGATTACGGTGGCTCAGAAAATATTTGAATATAGAGCATAGTTTTGTAATCTAGAACCCCTGCTCTTCTAGCCCAAGAAACCAGGGCAGAAACTAAAAGATCTCAAGTAGCAAAAGACACATGTTTGGGGTAATATTCATAATATTCTATTAGAATATTGAACCATTAGGAATCTTAAGGAGTGTTTGGTTTGAGCACAAGATTGGGTATAGATATGGGTATAATAGTATAAGAGAATGAGAATTGGTATGAAAAATAAAAGATGATGTTTGGTTTGTAACTTGGATTTCTGTATTAATATCAATAATATTGTTTGGTTTGTTGCATTAGTAGGAATGAAAGATAATATAATACCATTTTTTCATATCATATTTATTATTATTATTACAAAATTTATAATAATAATAATAATAAGATAATTAATTTCATAT
>JANJEY010000005.1:61331154-61341336 GCA_024703695.1 Erythroxylum cataractarum
ATTATTTATAATGAAATTGATGTTTATAAGTTGTTCTATGTAAGTGTGAATGTTTATTATTTAATAAGATTATTTTTCAGTTAAGGGAAAATGTGTCATATGAAATAATTGAATTCATTTTGATTGTGTTCCAAACAGTGTAATTTAATTCAATTTTGATATTACTGGATTTGTTCCAAACACTGTAAATTGAATTCAATTCAATCTCATTAATGTAATTGATGAATCCAATTCGTTAATGAATTCAATTCCAAGGTTTCCAAACACCTCGTTAACAGAAAGTTGTGATGTAGCAATGTTAAGTCATGTGAATCAAAACCTATTGATGTAAAATAATCTGACTTAAAAAATTGAATCATTATATCCGATCTGACCACATCTGACTTGACCAAATTTGACTAACTAAACCGACCAACTCACTCACCCTCCCACTGTGTTTCTTTAGTTCCTTAAATCCCTAGGTAGACGAGCCAATCCCTGAAAGATCCAGCCAGTAGTGAGGGATGTTGGAAGAAGCAGTGGAGAAGAAGACGGTAAGGACATAAGCGGAGTGGAGGTGGCAAGTAACAAACGCACAATGGACATATTTAATTCTGGGTATCTTCGTTTATGGTTCTCTTTATTTACGATTCTTTTCTAATTAAGGGTATTAATTTTTTCTATTATTTAGAATGGCTTCTAGGTACCTTTAATTCCATGTATTACTGCATGTAATTTGTTACATATTAATGCAAAATGTTGACAACTGAATAAGATGTGTTAAAAGTTTCTCTCATGATTGTAAGTACCAACACTTGAATGCTTTCTTGTGGATATTTCACTCGAGTGTTATTTTGGAGAAATGAATCAATGTTAGAACAAGAGAGCTACATGAGGAGATAACAACCTTGTGGCTCATTAATTTCTTATTTACATAACTACTATTGAATTCTTTAAGTTTGTCAAGTCCTCCTTAAAAATTATTAGTTTGCACTTTCACAAAAACCTTCAATCTGAAGTACCTTACTTATTAATTGAACAAGCGTTATTTAAGGTTGTTGGTTGATCTAGGAATGTAGAGTTTAAGTTGTAGGGGTATGGTAATAGAACCACTTGATGGAATTCATTGGCAAATTCACTGAGTAGGCATTAGAGTTACAGTTGGACATTTGTTGAGCTCTATTTTTGTGAGTTTAACTTTGATCATTTGTTGTGCTATATTTTCATGAGTTTAATGTGCAATCTTTCTTCACTTACTATATTTTTATGAAAACAATAGTTGGCAAACTTTGCTAATGCAAAAATTAAGGAAAAGAACTATGTTAAAAATATACAAGCTAATAATGGTGACTACTTGAATCATTTTTCCTTCTTGCATTAACTTTTGCCACAATATATAGGTCATTCCATAATTACAAATAAATTTACAAAACTCTTCTAAAGTAACCAACTTACCTTAAACCTATTATTATAATATAAGAAAAGAATAATGGTATTAGGAGGTAAAAATCTTTAGTCTTTGTTAATAGAATTTGGTAACTATGTTTTTACTTTTTTCTTATTTTATTGTTACGTTATTATATTAACACAAAATATTTACTTGTTATATTCACTTATTCTTGTAGTTGAAGAAATGAAAATGATAAGTTTGTCTAATAGTGTAGCCAATAAGACTAAAAATCACATATACTGTGAATATGGATTAAAAACATCTATAAGGATTTCTTGGACCAAGTTCAATCCATGAAGGTGATTTTATAGATGTGCCAAATTTAAGATAAACTTTAAATATATATTTATTTTTTGAAATCAAATTTTGTCTTTGACAGATTCCTAAATTTGTGTTATGCATGTCATTTGTTGAGCAAACAAAAATGTGATTACTTTGTGTGGCATGATGAAAAATTCACAAGAAGTATAAATGTAATCAACGAGCTTCAAGAGATCAACGACAAATTAAGAATCAACGAGATGCCTTATTATTAAGGGGGGTATTGATTTGTTATTGGATAATCTTTATTATAATTGTTGGTTGTTACTTAGTAATGTACTTGTTATAAGAAATACATTTACTTTATTAATATTAAACATTTTTTTTGTATTAATGTATTAGTATTATCTTATTTAGAAAGGGCTACAAAGATCTTTTTTCTCCATTGTTTGCATTATTTATGTCCCCATAATGGCATAATAAACATTATACCAAATAAGTGATACCTTAATTATTAACTGGAAATGACTCCTCTATCACCAAGTATGGATAAACACCTACCAACATATAGGAAATATGGTTGCAAATAATGGACAAATCATTAATACATTGGACAAGTATGACATTCATAAAGTAAACTAATAATGGACAATCTGTGGGTAGATACCATAAATTGATAGTATGAACAAAATAAGATAGAAAAATTATAACTTCCATCCAATGCATATGTATAAACATATACACTATTTAAAGCATATATACACACACCATAATTTATCATTCGAATAAGATTTACATCAAAATATATATCTATAATAAATATCATAAACAAAATTGATAGCCAAATTGAGCTCCATATATATGAGTAGCTAGTCTTAATATGTACAAATTTTTGTTTATGATATTTATTCTCTCTATATACATGAGTAGCTAGTCTCAATGTGCATCATATACAAAAAAAAAGTTAGTTTCTTTTTCTTCTTCTATTTATCAGCTGTGTTGGTTATTATATCAATTGGTTGGTTTCACAACATGTTCTTGAATTATGACCACATTGCTTGCATATTTTGCATAACATATAAAGTCCTTTCCAATTAGCTTTATATGGGTTCTATTCCTTTCCTACTTCCTTGCTCTTTTCCCTTTTTAGTGTTCCAACCCTTCTAGTGGATGGTGGTTGAAGGATTTTAGAACTATGAAACTTGATAGGTGTTGGCCATAAATCCTTGCTAGGAATTGGAAAATTTTGACATACGTAAGTAACTTCAAATTTTTCCTTACTATACATCAGTTCCACATAATCGTTTGGATTGCCATCATTATGTCTCATTGAATTATAAGCATATTAACAAGGAATTCTACTTAAATCTCAACTTTTACAAATGCAAGTCTTGTTGCCCAAATCAATAACATTTGATCAAAATTCATATTCTCCACTTCAAACAATGTACTGCAACTAAAGTATGGCATTCAATTACTAAAAAGTTATTTAACTTCTCTAAGGTTTTCTGGATCCTAGACCAGACAGATCTATTAAGTTTCTCTATCTCCTCATTTTTTTTTGCTAAATCTTTTCATCATTGCTCTTATAATCATCTCAAGCATTATGACAATAGGCTTATCCCTAGCATCCTTGATATAATCACTAAAGCTTTCACAATGATTGTTTAACAACATTTTACATTTGTGCTCCACACTATAAGTGTGCTTACACCACTTGTGAATTGATATCTTATCTAATCAGTTATAGGTCAACTTATTAATACCTTCTAATTGATTTATGTACTTGTTTAAGGAAAAAATGGAGAAGTCTGTCATAACTTAAATAACCATATATATTAAAGTTGAAGTGCCAGCCAAAATTAAACAATCTTCTATCTTTCGAATTTATTGAAGTTATATGCTTTAGCTGCACTCCACACTATATTCCTTATAACATTTTTTTGTCTTAAATTTTCCTTTAAGGTTGGCATATATATGTCTTATAACACCAACGATATCAATATTGAACATATGTTCCAAACCATATTTCAATTAATCCACATGGTATGTTAATAGACTTGGTGAGTGTACATAACTGGGTCTATACTAAACATACTAGAAAATAAATCCTAACTCTGTACAACTAAATTTATAGTAGTGTTGACAAAGGATCATATCTATAGAGAGTGTATGATTAGCTTTTGTAATGAATGAATATGTGTATAAGATTGGTGGGGTGGTTTTGGTTGAATTCAATTGGTGCAATAAAATGTAACCAAACTATGGAAAACAAATCAAATCAAACAGTATAAATTGCATAAATTAATCAATGGGTTTTAAATCCAATTCATAGTTCAATCTTGAGTTTTGCATTAATGTGCATAATCAGTCACCATATTGTTATCATACCTCTCTTTAAAAATATTAACTTTAAATTAATAACATGCATTGTTAATCCTTATTTTCCCTTAGGATATAACTAATTAAAATAAATTCTTTAATAAGGTCTAGCTATCAGAAAATCTAAAGTAAGCTCTCTAAATTTAATGTAAGAACCACATTATAGATTATAAAAACAGATTAATCTATGCAACAATCACATAAGTTCAAGTCATTTAACTTATGCAAGTTATCCTTAATGATGCACGACCATTATTTTACCACACTTGAATTAGATTTACAAACATTACAAATTGTAATCATAATGAATCCATACATGAGCAATCTAGCAGGCCTATCTAAATCAGTCATACATAAATCCAAAACTTTAAACACAAAATAAAATAGCCAATTCCAAAATAAACTTAAGAACAACATCAATGAGATTGATCAATGCCCAAACTTTTTCACTAGCCTCGATATCCCCTTCAAACTAGAAAGAATAAGATTAATTACTTATATTTCTAAAAAAGAAAGTAATTTGCCTCCTTTTGTGTCTCCTTTGTATACATACCTTATTTAGCCTCTTAATTTCCTACATAATTCTACATGGTCAACTACGTAGGCATGTAAGTCCATGCATATATTAATTTGTTAGAAATTGTGGAGTTACAGTTCACAGTTGGCTACACTACTAAGATACATGATCGTGTATGTCACTTACATGGCTGTGTAAGCCTCCACACGGGTGTGTAGATTATAAGGGGTGTTTGAAACAATGTCTTTGATTATGTACACATTTCCAGTGAGTTACACATTTCCATACATGACCTTGTAAGTCATAGTGGCTCCAATTTTTCCATTCTTTGTCCCCTTTTCACCCTAACTCATCTCCTTTTTGCTACACAAAGGAAAATAACATCAAACATCAATATAACAACATGAAGGATATGAATTTAGATCACTTTAGTTTTTATTCCTCTAACTTATACCTAAACCAAAATATGAACTGAAATAAGTATCGTAAAGACATTATAAGTATTAATTACTAAGTATTAGGGAGTACAAAAATAAACAAGCAAGAATTTATCAAGTTCCCCCACATTTAGCTTTTAGTTATTTTTGGGCAAAACTAAAGATCAATGTCAAATTTATAACGTTTCTCTTTAACTATATTTCCTAAGAATAATTAGTCATAAGAAAAGAGGAATAACATTCAGAATCCATTGCAAAGTTAAACATTCAATGTTTTTACTCATGATCAATCAATAACCATTCCCTTTAAAAAATGAACAATCTAGGGGTAAATTTTGACAACTTGTGTTTAAAAATAAGACAAATCTACAGATACATTCATATACTTTTCATGATCATGAAATTCCACAACTTTGTTTATCTTTTCAGTTCTTTACCACTAAAGATTCATATGCATAACACGAATCAAAGGAAATTTCAAAGTTGTTGTTATAAGGCTAAAGGTTAAGGTGAGAAATAATAGGGTCATATAGTTCAAAATCCATCAAAGCTAATAAAGCAAGAAAAGAACTCAATAAAGTATAAAGTGTAAAAACAAACATTCACTGAAAATTGGGTACCATAAGCTATGATGAATACAAAAATTCTGTTTTATAGTCTAGATTCAAGCCTTCATACCAGAAACCATATAAAACATAAAGAATTAGAAGAAATCACTTATAAGAATAATAATGAAAAATCTACAATAACCATAATGAGTGACCTTTCACTAGAAATTCTAATTATTTACATCATAATCAAGTTACCCATTCAAAAAACTTTAGAAGGAATATTAACATGAATTACTTTGCAAAACAAATGATTTTCCTCCTTGATAATTTCTTTTCTTTTCTGTTTTGTTTTTTCTTCTTTTTTAATAAAGATAAAAAGAAAGACAAAAATGAAGAGAAATTGCATTAATGTGGAACTCATTAATAGGAAATAAAAATCACATTCTATTATCTATAACTAACTCATATATGTGAGCACCCTTCACTTCTTCTCTTATGTATCCACAAACATCAACAATCACAAATTCTCTACTATCGTTAAGGCTTTGGTAAGACATTTTGTTAATTTAAAGGCTTACAATATGGTTAACACAAAAAAAGAAAAGGCTAATAAAGCTTAAGGGGCTTAACAATAGGATAAACATATCATTAGGTATGCTATTTGACTAATGTAGCTTACAAAAAAAAGAGTGCCTATATCATTTTCACATTAATGCATATGATAAAAATGTGGTCTCGAATAGAAAATTAAGAAAAATTTAAGGTATATGTTATGAAGGTAACACATGAAAGAAAGACAATGAAACTAATATGGGTGTGTCAATCTAAAAGACTCAAAATCTCACTAGCTTATGTCTACCATTAATCACTACTCTTTTAAAGAAATCTTACATCAATTAACCATAAAAGTAAGAACACATGCCCAAGTTGCCATCAATTTTTTAGTTAATTATGCTCTCTAATTATAAAAATATAATTCTAGAAGCAATATAAAAATGAAAATGTTTGCTTGTTTGTTTTGTTATATACATATATATACATGCCGAAGAACTTAAAAAAACATATAATAATCAAATTTCACACCCCGTTACTTAAAACTTACATTGTTCCCAATGAAATATTAATTGTAAGAGATGCAGGATTCAACAAAATAGTAATTGAAAAAATGTAAAGGAAAAAGAACAAACTCCCCTTGGGTTACATTCCAAGTAACACCTTTGTTTAATGTCAATAGTGTTAAGTCAAAATGACTTCACGTCTAATAATTTTGATGACATTCAAATAATAATAATATTAGAAATTGTTGAACCATTTTGATCAGGAAGAAAGTAAGACAAAAGCTAAAGCAAAAATAAGACTGAAGAAAGTGAGATGAAGTGGAAGTAAAAGAAAGAAGAAAGAAAGTGAGACGAAGCAGAAGCAAAAGTAAGATGGAAGAAAGTGAGACGAAGTGGAAGCAAAAGTAAGACGAAAGAAAGTGAGAGGAAGCGGAAGCAAAAATAAGACGAAAGAAAGTGAGACGAAGTGGAAGAAAAAGTAAGACGAAAGAAAGTGAGACGAAGCGGAAGAAAAAATAAAACGGAAGAAAGTGAGACGAAGCGGAAGCAAAAGTAAGATGGAAGAAAATGAGACGAAGCAGAAGCAAAAGTAAGACGGAAGAAAGTGAGACGAAGCGGAAGCAAAAGTAAGACAAAGAATCAATACTACGTTGAACGGTTAATTAGTTTGAGTTAGTAACAGAACTCAACTTATTAATTGTTTCTACAAGAATCAAGAATCAAGAATCAAGGAGCAAGAAGAAAGAAGCAGTTATCAAGAAGTAGTTGAAGACGAAGGCTATAAATACAAGTTAGAGTCGAAGATTAACAAGTTAGAGATTTTAAAAAGTTTTTGATCTTTAGCAAACACTGTATTCATTGTGCGAAACGCCAGAGCTATCATTACTGTAACAGAGCTTGCAATATCTTTTTGTAAGAAAGAAGAAAAGTTGAGAGCCTGAAGAGGCTAAGTGAGAAAAACAGTACTTGGTGTAAGAGACCTAAAGAGACTTTGTGAAAAAGAATACTTGTACTTTTGAGAAGAATAGTGAAATCTCAAAAAGGATTTTGAGGACTGGACGTAACCCATGGTTTGGGGTGAACCAGGATAAAATTACCGTGTCAAACTCTACTCTCTAACTGTCAACTTTTAATTTCTATTGTTTTATATCAGTATATAGAAGTTAATTGCAATACATTGTGATTGTTTACTTAATAGTTTTTGAAAAAGTTATTTTTCAAAGAAATTTAAAAGGGGATTTTATTCACACAAAAGGATACACAATTCATCCCCCCTTCTTGTGCATTTTGTTTATTGAACGTAAAATCTATACTAACACGTGATTTACTTCAATTGGTATTAGAGTTCGATGTCCAAAAACCACCGTTACAAAGTGTGGATAAAGATTCATGGCAAAATCACACGTTTATATAGCTGAAGGTGCCTCCGTCACTAGACCTCCTGCATTCAATAGTGAAGATTATCATTATTGGAAAGACAAGATGCAGCTCTTCATTGAATCTACACATATTGACCTTTGGGAGATTATCGAGAATGGATCGTGTACACCGATAGATGATGAAGGAAATGCCATTCCTCGTATCAGATGGTCAGTTGATTAAAAAGCAATATTCCAGCTAAATTCAAAAGCCAAGTTCTTTCTAAGTTGTTCCCT
The DNA here is from genome assembly GCA_024703695.1 of Erythroxylum cataractarum. Classification (NCBI taxonomy): domain Eukaryota; kingdom Viridiplantae; phylum Streptophyta; class Magnoliopsida; order Malpighiales; family Erythroxylaceae; genus Erythroxylum; species Erythroxylum cataractarum. The sequence goes on from JANJEY010000005.1 coordinate 61,339,445, forward strand.
AAGCAGAAGTGAATACACTATAAAGTTCATGGATACGACATTGCAAAGGTGATGTAGGATACTCTATCCATCGCATATGAAGGCACCAATCAAGTGAAGGAATCCAAGATAAGCATTCCTGTACACCAGTATGAGCTGTTCAAAATGAAGGAAGATGAGTCTATTGATAAGATGTTTGGAAGATTTCAAACTATTGTCAATGGACTTAAATCTCTCAAGAGAACCTATGATAATCAAGATCATGTTTGAAAGATTCTTAGAAGCCTACCAAAAAGATGGAGACCTAAAATCACAGCAGTACAAGAAGTTAAGGATCTGAGTGTATTAAAACTTGATGAATTGTTTAAATTCTTGAAGATACATGAAGAAGAGCTCGATGCAAAAGATAAACCTAGACGGGATAAATCTATAGCATTGAAGGTTGGACAAAAGAATCACAAGATTTAGAGGAAGAGAAGTTCATCGTCAATAGTCTTGAAGATTGAAGAAGTCAAGAATGACGGCTCCAGTGAATCTGAACAAAATTCAAGTGAAGAAGATGATGAATTATCTTTCATCTCAAGAAAGATCAGACGCTTGTGGAAGAAGAAAACAAGAGGAAGCAAAGAGTTTTCTTTCAAGAATAATAGTAAAAATGAAGGGAAGAACGAGAAAACATCTGGTGTTTGCTATGAATACAATAAACTTGGACACTACAATTCTGAATGTCCATTGCTGAAAAGAAAACTAAAGAAAAATAGAGAAAACAAGAAAAGTATGATGGCAATGTGGGAAGATTTGGATTCGTTCGAATCTGATACTGATTCAGAGGCATCAGTTTAAGCAAACATTTGTTTGGTAGTCGAAAGAGAAAGCAATGAGGAGGTAACCTCTAATTTTAATGAATTACAAGATTCATATTTAGAATTATTAGAAGATTCTCATGCTATACTTAAGTAGTATAGATCATTAAAGAAAAAAGTTTGTAGAAAATTTGAAGAACACGCTAGTGTTAGAGAGAGAAAACGTCTACCTAAAGAAACAAGTAGACGATATGAAGAAAAAGATAGCTATAGATAGATCTGATGAAATCAGTCAGCTGAAACAAAAAAAATTAATATCCTTTTAGCCAATTTATCAACATTCACTGAGAGTAAAAAAATGATGAATGACAAGCTAAGAAGATACAGACATCCTAATGATAAGAGTGGTTTAGGGTTTACTAAAAAGAATACTATGTATAGTAAAAGAATACTATGTATAAAAAGAATTTTATTCAATACTCAGTATAAAAAGAAATTTATTCCTTATAGGAAGAAATTTCATCAGTAACATTATCATCATACCATGAATCATTTTAAGACTAACCCCAAAGGACCCAAGAAAATCTGGGTACCTAAGAAAAATATGATATCTACTACAGATCTCCTTCCTTGGAAAAAACAACTAGCACTAATGGTATTTGGACAGTGGATGGTCGGGACATATGACAGAAAAAAAGGTCTATGTTCCTAGATCTTTAAAATAAAAAGGGAGGATCAGTAACTTTTAGAGACAACCAACATGAAAAAATAATTGGAATCGGTAAAATTGGTGAAGATTCTTTTGCATCTATTGATAATGTTCTGCTATTTGATGGTTTAAAACATAATCTGATTAGTGTCAGTCAATTATGTGACTCTAGTTTTGAAGTATCCTTTAATCAGAATTCTTGTGTAGTAAAAAACAAGGACAGTTCTATATTCTTCTTACCAAAAGACGAAACAATCTTTATAAGATTGATTTATAAGATTTTGCAAAGTCAAAATATTTCTTGTTTTATATCAACAGATGAAAAAAAATTGATTTGGCATAAAAAGCTAGGTCATATTAGTTTTAAACATATTTCCAAGTTGATTAAACATGATTTGGTA
>JANJEY010000005.1:61341436-61352393 GCA_024703695.1 Erythroxylum cataractarum
TTGCAATCCTTGGTACAAATTTTATTTGACCGGTTTCCGAGGATCAATTCTTTAATTGAACGATAAGCCGACGATCATTGTGCCCTAAGTAGAAGTGAATATGATAAAGTTTATTGATGCAACACTATGAAGGAGATGTGGGATACTCTATCCATCGAATATGAAGGTACCAATCAAGTGAAGGAATCCAAGATAAGCATTCTTGTACACCAGTATGAGTTGTTTAAAATGAAGGAAGATGAGTCTATCGATCAGATGTTTGGACGATTTCAAACTATCATCAATGGACTTAAAGCTATCAGGAGAATCTATGATAATCAAGATCATGTTTGAAAGATTCTTAGAAGCCTACCAAAAAGATGGAGACCTAAACTCACCGCAGTACAAGAAGCTAAGGGCTTGAGCATATTAAAGCTTAATGAATTGCTTGGATCCTTGAAGATACATAGAGTAGAGCTCGATGTAAAAAAAAACCCAAACAGGATAAATCTATATCATTGAAGGATGAACAAAAGAATCATAAGATTCAAAGAAAGAGAAGTTCATCATCAAAAGCCTTGAAGATCGAAAAAGTCAAGAATGACGACTCCAGTGAATCTGAACAAGATTAAAGTGAAGAAGATGATGAATTATGACGCATGTGGAAGAAGAAAACAAGAGGAAACAAAGAGTTTTCTTTCAAGAAGAATAGCAAAGATGAAGGCAAGAATGGGAAAACATCTGTCATTTGCTACGAATGCAATAAACCTGGACATTACAAGTTTGAATGCCCATTGTTGAAAAGAAAATCAAAGAAAAATAGAGAAAACAAGAAAAGTATGATGACAACATGAGAAGATTTGGATTCGTCCTAATCTGATACTGATTCATAAATATCAGTTCAAATAAACATTTGCTTGGTAGCTGAAAGAGAAAGTGATGAGGAGGTAACCTCTAATTTTAATGAATTACAATAAACATATTCAGAATTATTAGAAGATTCTTATGCTATACTTAAGCAGTATAGATCATTAAAGAAAAAGTTTGTAGAAAACTTGGAGAACACGCAAGTGTTAGAGAGAGAAGACGTCTGTCTAAAGAAATAAGTAGATGATATGAAAAAAAGATAGCTATAGATAGATCTGATGAAATCAGATAGCTGCAACAAAAAATTAATATCCTTTCAGCTGATCTATCAACATTCACTTAGAGTACAAAAAAGATGAATGACATGCTAGGAAGATACAAACACCCTAATGATAAGAGTGGTTTAGGGTTTGCTAAAACGAACACTCAGTATAAAAGGAACTTTGTTCTTATATGAAGAAATTTCATCAGTCACATTATCATCATACCATGAATCATTTTAAGACTAACCCTAAAGGACCCAAGAAAATCTAGGTACCTAAGAAAAATATAATATCTACTGCAGATCTCCTTCCTTTGAAAAAACAACCAGCATCAATGGTATTTGGACAGTGGATGCTCGCGATATATGATGGGAAGAAGGTCTATGTTCTTAAATCTTCAAAATAGGAAGGGGGATCAGTAACTTTTGGAGACAACCAGTAGGGAAAAATAATTAAAATTGATAAAATTAGTAAAGATTCTTTTGCATCTATTGATAATGTTTTTCTAGTTGATGGTTTAAAACATAATCTAATTAGTGTCAGCCAACTATGTGACTCTTGTTTTGAAGTATCCTTTAATCAGAATTCTTGTGTAGTAAAAAACAAGGACGATTTCATATTCTTCTCTGCCAAAAGACGAAACAATCTTTATAAGATTGATTTAGAAGATTTACAAAGTGAAAATATTTCTTGTTTTATATTAACAGATGAAGAAAAACTACTTTGGCTACTTTGGCTACTGTGATGAAAAAGGTAAAGATTTCAAGTTAATTGGCTACTGTGATGTTGATTACGTCGGAGACAAGATTGATAAAAAGAGTACAAGTGGAGGATATCACTTCCTTAGCCACAACCTACTTTCTAGGTCAAGTAAGAGGCAAAGCTCAATTGTTCTATCCACTGCAGAAGCTAAATATATGTTAGTCGCAAGTTGTTGCTCACAGACGTTGTGGATTAAGTACCATTTAGACGATTATTCAATAAGAGAAGAACAAATTCCAATCTTCTGTGACAACACAAGTGCTATCAACCTATCGACAAATCCAATACAACACTCAAGGGTAAAGCATATCGAAGTCAAACATCATTTCCTACGAGACTATGTATAGAGGAAGATCGTAAGTTTACAGTTTGTTGAGATGAATTATCAATGAGCAGATATCTTCACTAAGCCATTGAGTGAAGAAAGATTTAAGGAAATCAGACGAAACCTGAATATGGTAATATTGAATGATCAACAGTCTGACACGTCATGACCTAGATAGAAAGTCGTAAAAAGTTAAGGTAACAAAAACAGTAAGTTACAAATGGTAGCTTCTTTCATGAGAAAGTTTTGGAGGGAAAGCATCTCAAAGCCTTGAGAATATCACCTACTCTAGAACACTCTTGAAATACCCTGACATCGGCTCTTCAAAAGCACTTAACAAAACATTTCATTACTCTATTTTGATATCAAACTCTCTTTGCTCACACTCTCAATCTCAGAAACTAACATCACCTTTTTGAGAAATACATTTGTGCGTTTAGTTCTTTGTTGACTACAGATACAAATGGAGCAATCAATGACTAGTGAAAGATACGTTGATTTCGAGTCCTTGAAGAAGGACCAAATGGATATCGAACCGAAGATTGTGGCAGCTAGATGGAAGAACTTCTTTCAGGTTCATAAGACAGTTTACCTTAATGAAGTGTATGAATTCTGGAAGAATGTAAAAGTAGTTGAAGATACTTTAGTATCAGTGGTGGATAGATTGTCAGTTATAGTAACACTGAAGTCAATCGAGAAGGCTACTGAGTGTCTATGTGTTGGAGTAAAGCTTACTCATAAAGCAAGATGGATGACTCAAGCCAGTGTAGAGAAGATACAGATCAATCGACAACTATATGGATGTAGTGACCCAAAGGAGAAGAAGGCCTTAAGTCTTGTGTCAAAGGCTAGGGTTCTACATTCGCTACTCTTCCATTGTGTTTTACCAAGAACAGGATTGAGGAATCTGGTAACGACGATAGATGAGCAATGTTTATTTCATCTACTCAATCACCAGCCCATAGATCTTCCATACCTAATCCTCAATTACATGGTAAAGTCGAAGAAAGACTCGACTGCCCTACCATATGGAATGATACTGACAAGAATCTTCAGAGAATCTGGAATTCGTCTTGAGATAGGAAACAGAATGAAGATGAACATCAAAAGTGTCATTAACTCTGTAACTATTAGTAGAATGGGCTTGAAGAATCAGGAAAAAAAGGATACAGATTTCAAGACAATAGCAAGGATTGAGGGGGAGTGTGCTGTCAAAAAAAGTTTGAGTGAAAAGTAACTCCCACAAGAAGATCAAAATCTCAATTTACTGGAAGAAAGCCTACAAAAGGATTGAAAAAATCGTCAAATAATGCAATGAAAGTTAAGACGATTTCTCAAAAAGAAGAAAGTCACGTGCGCCAGATATAGAAACAAGTGTCCTTGAAGAGAAAAGGAGAGACGTTGTTTTAGGAGAAATCTAAACAAGCAAAAAGGTCACCTAGACTACGGACCTTGCGTCAACAAGAACAAAAGAAAGGTAATGAGTTGACTCATAGTGAGGACTCTCGAAAGAAAGCATCGTAGGCAACCAGATCTTTAGTCTCAATTTTACAAGAAGATTCAGTAAAATTGGCCAAAGAAACTGAAATTAAGAGGAAGTTGGAATTTGAGAAGAAGAAACCTCAACCTTAATAACAACCTCCTAGGCTGATTGAAGAAAGTAAGAAGCAGAAAATCAGTTAGAAAAAGAACACTCCAACTGCTATTCAAAAAAAAGAAAAGGTCAGTTGAACATAGTCCAGCACAGGTTAATCCTTCTCAACCAATGAGAAAAGAGGATTTGAAAATAAAGATCATTGAAGAAATTGAACCTGCAAGGAGTAGAAGCTCTATAATCATAAGAGAACCCTTGAGAAGGTTGATCAAGGTACAATTTGAACCAATTATAGTAAATAATCATACAATACATCTGTTGAATGATGGAGAGAAAAGGTTGTATAGTGTTCTGCAAGATGAGAAATCAGAACCATATCCAACACAGATGACCAAGCAAAAGTACACTATTTACCCACTTACAAAAAGAATTGTTTTAAAGATTATACTTGACATTCAGCCAAAACCTTACAGTATTTGCAATAAAGATAAGGGGAAGAAGAAAATGTATCCATAAGGGATTACAAGTGATCTGACAGAAGATCAAGTTGAAGAAGAAGTGAGGAACATAGATGCAACATGTTATGTAACTCAACAGAGAGGAATCTATGTTTCCCACCATATCTCAAAGGCATCAGGAAGTCATTGTGGTCATCTTACCACTGATGGATCTTCTCAGGTAGTTGGAAGAATAACAGAAGGGTAGTATATAACCATCAGAGTTGAAAATATTAGTTTCAACATAGAGACTCTTGTGCACATAATTATGCACCTTAGACCTTTGAGCTTTACATCGTCAATTGGAGATGTACTACACCTGTTTGGAAAATAAATTCCAAAGCTATCTCGACCTAATGACCTTGATCTCCCTGACAAAAACTTATATTTCAAACCTCCTATTATTACAATCATTGAATCGGATGTTATACCTTCAGAATCATTTAGTACAACTATTGGTTTGGAAGAAGTACAACAAAAAAGTGATGCAGCCTTAGTTGAAGAAATTGAAGAAATTCATGACAAGGTTGATGTTCTGTGTATTTCAGTGGGTGATTTACATAATAAAGTAGCTCATATACGACAAGACCTCAAGTTACTCCGCACTGAGATACAATTAATGTTCTCTGAGATTATGAAGCATCTACGGTGAAATGTTTTTGATTAATAACAAATAGAGGGAAAGGATAAAATGAGAAAGATAAGAGGACAAAATGAGAAAGAAGAAGAGAGAAGAAGAAAAGAAGAAAGAAGAAGAAGAGAAGAGAAAGGAAGAAGAAGAGAAGAGAAAAGAAGAAGAAGAAGAGAAGAAAGAAGGGGAAGAAAAGAAGTGAAATAAGAAGATAGTATAGCTTACAATTTTTTCAATTGTATTTCTTCTTATAAATCATACTCGATTATCTTTCTAAAATTATGATTATTTGTTATCATAAAAAAGGGGGAGATTGTTAAGTCAAAATGACTTCACGTATAATAATTTTGATGACATTAAAATAATAATAATATTAAAAATTGTTGAATCGTTTTGATCAGGAAGAAACTGAGACGAAGCGAAAGCAAAAGTAAGACGGAAGAAAGTGAGACGAAGCGGAAGCAAAAGTAAGACGAAAGAAAGTGAGACAAAGCGTAAGCAAAACTGAGACAAAAGAAAGTAAGACGAAAGCTTAAGAAAAAGTAAGATGAAAGAAAGTGAGACGAAGCAGAAGCAATAGTAAGATGAAAGAAAGTGAGACGAAGTGAAAGCAAAAGTAAGACGAAAGCGGAAACAAAAAGTGAGACGAAAGAAAATAAGACGGAAGCAGAAGCAAAAGTGAGATGAAAGAAAGTAATACAAAGCGGAAGTGAAACTAAGACGAAAGAAAGTGAGAAGAAGCAGAAGCAAAACTAAGACGGAAGAAAAACTAAGACGAAGAATCAATACTACGTCAAATGGTTAATTAGTTTGAGTTAGTTACAGAAATAAACTAAATAAATATTTCTACAAGAATCAAGAATCAAGAAGCAAGAAGCAAGAAGAAAGAAGCAGTTATCAAGAAGTAGTTGAAGACGAAGGTTATAAATACTTGTCGGAGTTGAAGATTAAAAAGTTAGAGATTTTAAAAAGTTTTTGTTCTTTAGCAAACACTGTATTCATTGTGCGAAACACTAGTGTTATCATTACTGTAATAGAGCTTGCAATATATTTCTGTAAGAAAGTAGAAAAGCTTAGAGCCTAAAGAGGCTAAGTGAGAAAAACAAGTGTAAGAGACCTGAAGAGGCTCTGTGAAAAATAATACTTATACTTTTGAGAAGAATAGTGAAATCTCATAAAGGATTTTGAAGACTGGACGTAGCCCACGGTTTAGGGTAAACCAGGATAAAATTACTGTGTCAACCTCTACTCTCTAACTCTCAACTTTTAATTTCTATTATTTTATACAAGTATATAGAAGTTAATTGCCATACATTGTGATTGTTTACTTAATAGTTTTTGAAAAAGTTATTTTTCAAAGAAATTTGAAAGGGGGTTGTATTCAAGCAAAAGGATACACAATTCAACCCCCCTTCTTGTGCATTTTGTCTATTAGACGTAAATTCTATACTAACGCATGATTTACTTCAGATATCAATAAAGAAGTTAGAAGACACTATCCTCGATGGTTTAAGAGATACGTAAGTTTTCACTTACAATTATTGAAATGATTGAATTATAAGATTGAAGTGTTAAAATGACATTATACTATTTAATATGATAATTTCTTTTGTGTAAGCCTTAGAAGATCCAATAGAGAACAAGTTCATATGTGATCTTGCGAAAGGACCTTTACGAACTGTTAAATAGTATCTGGTGTATTTTATTAATGGATACAAATATCATACAGAATATCATGGCTATAACATGACAACAGTAAATAGTGTGGTTTGCATATAGGGAGAATTGATGGATTACTGTGGTAAAATTATTGAGATACTTGAATTTAGTACCACACATTGCCAATAAAGCTTAGTGTGATATTTAGGCATGACTGGTTTGATCCAACTCCTAATGTTAGTACAAAAATGCATAGTTTATACAATCTAGTTGAAATTAACCAGTAAAGAAGATTTAGACAATATGAACCTTTCGTATTGGCAATGCAAGCAATCCAAGTGTGTTATATCCCTTTTCCCAGCTTACGACGAGATAAGTTAGATTGGTTGGTCGTTTGCAAAGTTAAACCTAAAGGTGTTTTTGAATCATATGGGAAAGGAGAGTATAGAATTGAAAATGAAGAGTTTCAAAAAGATGAAAGTGAAGCGTTTCAAGAAGATGTTTATGAAATAAATGCATTTGTTATATATGAAAAGAATGAACCTTTGAATGATCCAAATAATTAATATATTGAAATTTCATCTTGAGAGGATGAGAAGGATGATAGATCTGAAGAGGAGCCTGAGTTTGATTCTAATTCTTCAGAAAAAGAAGATGATGATGACTTTGATTTACAATTAAATGCTGATAGCGACTAATTTGTGTTTGTAATAGAATATTAAATTCGATAAATCAATTATTAAATCAACAATATATTGTTATATATTGAATTGAAATTGTTATATTTCTAGAATATTCAATAAAATATAAATTTCAGGTTAAAATATGCCACCAAAGAGAAACAAGAAATGATGTGACCAAGGTTCAGATCATGATTTGGAGCTAGTTACTTTCTAAGTGAAGCATCAGTTTATGTGACTGCATTAGAATCAGATATTGCACCTCCAACTACCATACCTATAGATTAGACATCACCTTCTGCACCTACTACTATACTATCCACCTTTTGGATTGAAAACATAAGCATACTAGATTTGGTTAAAACGGTAGATTTCAAAAAAAATTTAGAAATAAAAAATGCAGTGGAAGCAAGATAACCAAATCAACATGTTTCAGCCATACATGATACGGTATAAGGAAAATAATTTACATAAAAATAATGTGGAAATTATACCAACTCCTTCGTTACAGCTTTAACTCCTTGCTGTGCTATCCCATCCTCAGTAATGTATCCTGTCGCTGGTATTGTATCCTTTTCTCGTTATTATATCCTCGACCAATCCAATATACCCCTTGTTCTCCTTGGACAACTTGTTGAAGAGATTTTGCCTTAAAAAAAAAAAGTCAAAGATGAGATACCTCTCATGCAATTTTTGGTTAACTCATGCAAAATAGCAAAGACAAAGAAAAAAATTCAGCAACCCCTTGTATTCTTTCTCTCAATTTTGGTTAAGCATCTAAGAAAGAAATGAAGTGCATCCAATGCATCACATCATTCCTTAATCAATCATAAAGAAGTCAATAAATGAGACTCTTCTCATTTGTTTTAAGATGGCTATATGAAAAGACCAATAACCTAAATGATACATCTCATTTCAGTTTTGTGATGAAAGAAGGAAGATAATGCATCAAATGCACCTATTTCTTCTTTAATCCAATGAATGTTAAAAGGTTACATGCTATCGTTAAAAGAAAATCATTAAACCATTTAATGTTATATTATTACTCCATTTGATGATGATAAAGCATGCTAAAAAGCATCTTAAATATAGCAAACAAATGTTAAATGTGCAACTACAAATTTAGCCCACTAAAACTGAAAAATCCATCTCCTTTTATCTTTAATAACTTTGATTTAATTTAATTAATCTAATTAATCAAATTAAACCAAAGTCTAGCCCATTTCTAAATGTTTATATGGGCTTCTAATTAACAATTAATTAAAGTAAGCCCAATATTCAATCACAGGCTTTAAAAACCTTTATTTGTATTTCTTACTTTACTCGATAACCTTCCTAGAAGCCAAATGGAGAATCCAATTGGACTTATATAATTCAAGCTCTAATAAGCCCGGAATTAATTTAATCTCATTAGAATTAATTCCAACTTATTACCTAAATGTCATTCCACTAAAGACAATTAGTTGAACTCTTTAATTACTAAATATTATGAGAACACATGTTTCAAATAAGATGTCCAATTACAAACTCTAATATGAACTATATTATAGCCATTCGCACAATAAAGGATAAAATTATCATTTTTCCCTTATGTTGGTTTTTCCCTTCTAGATATCCCGTTTTACTCTATATGGTGATTAACATACAAGATCTCATCTTAGTCTTAAGACTTGATGGGTAGCTAGTCCATCAAACTACTAGCGCTAGTTTAATCACCAATCTACACAAAACATCTAGAAGTGATGATATCACTATAAACTCTTTATTTGAGTGAATGTTCCCTGATATATGTTTCAAGTAATAATTCCAACAAGAAGACAATGGATTGATACTTTGTAAAAATCTATTATGATCATATTAAAAATTATAATGAAACATATACAAGTTTACCACTCATCAAGGTTGTGGTCCATAATAAACGAATGCTTAAGTGTATGTTTTAAGATCAAAGTAACGACCTACTTTATTCTTTAAAACATACGTGATTTAAAGTTCAATTGATAATGCCATTATCGATAGTCAACTACTATCATGATATGAAACTCGTCATTCCTTTGAAATAAACTCCTTTACTTGTACGGATATAAATCGCAACACTATGGTTTAAACCATAATCAAGCGACCAACTTGATTATTTAGCTGTGAATCAATTATTTTAGATTTTAATAATATATATGCTTCTTATACATCTCTATGTATATGTATATTACTTATAAAAGAATCTCAATACCTTATGACTAGTTTTATTATGCTCATACATATAAAACAAATCTTTTTTGCTATATTAATAATAAATATTTTTATTACAAAAAATAACTAGAAGAAAATTAAGTTATAAGTAGATATACTTGCATTCTAGGGCACTATATTTACATAACTCCAACAATCTCCTACTTTCCCTAAAGAAAATTGATATATCCCTCATTCCCATCCCCGCTAGTTGACCCTCAAAACTCTTTTGAGACAACATCTTCGTAAATGAATCAGCAAGGTTTTTCTCTGTTGGAATCTTTACCCCATTCACCTCACCATGTTGTATTATCTCCCTTATAAGATGATACTTCCTCTTAATATGTTTGGTAGTTTTATGTTCCAAGGTTCTTTAGAATTAGCCACTATCCCACTATTATCACAATAAAGTGTAATGACCTTTTTTGCCTCAGGAACCACCTCTTAATCATTTAGGAACTTGCAGAGCTAGACTACTTTTTTGTTGCTTCACAAGCACAATATACTCATCCTTTATATTCAAATCAACAACAAAAGATTGCTTGATACTCCTCTAGTGTTGGACCCCGATTCACATTAAGCAAGTTTTCTTTATTTAGAGGTTTAAATTGATTAATTTCTTTTAGTTAGAATAATTTGGAATTTTTAGTACTTAGTTTATAGAAATAATTGAAAGGTTTTAGTTAAAATTAGAGTTTTGAGAAATTCTTAGAAATTTAAAGGCACAAGTTGGTGTAAGATTTATTTAGGAAGTTTGTTTAGGTTTTGGGCTTAAGGTATATGAGATGGGTTTTTAGCCCATTCTATATGATATGAATTAATGAAGAGGGAAGGATTTTTAAAGGTGAGTGTCGTGATTTAAGAGTGAAGCCTTGAAGTTTTAAGTTATAAGAAGGAAATGTTTGATGAGGTAGTCTTAAAACATGAAGAAGGAAACGAAAATTAAAGGAGAGGAAGGCTTTAATGAAAACTACGTAGTTTTGTTGTTGTGAGGGCCTAGGTTTTAAGTTAAGAGTTAAAAGCAAAGTCCCTTAAGGCTTTTAAGTTAGAAAGCTACGAAATTTTCAAAGAGAAGAGAGGGAGAGTGACTTTCGGCCAAAGGAAGAAGAAGAAGAAGAAGAAGAAGAAGGGAAGTAAGAGCTTGGGCTTTTATGCTTGAAAAAGGAAGATTTAAGAGTTTTATTCAAGAAGGAAGTGGAGAGGAAGGTTTAATCTTCCAATAGAAACAAAGAGAATTTCGTGGGTCACTTTCTAAGGTAAGGAAATTTCGAAATTTTTGGGTATTTTAGGTAGGTTTTGGCTTAAATAGCTTAGTTTAGGTATGGGTTAAGTTAGGTAGGTGTTAATTCACGTTTTCCTATCCTTAAAATTGTCCGATTTTGATATCCTATGTTCTTATGGGATTATTATGCTTAATGAAGGTTTAGAGAGGCCATTGGAAGTTGAGGAGAGGCAAATTAATCAATCCTAG
>JANJEY010000005.1:61352493-61363125 GCA_024703695.1 Erythroxylum cataractarum
CAATACATTGTGATTGTTTACTTAATAGTTTTTGAAAAAGTTATTTTTCAAAGAAATTTGAAAGGGGATTGTATTCAAGCAAAAGGATACACAATTCAACCCCCCCTTCTTGTGCATTTTGTCCATTGAACGTAAACTCTATATTAACGCCTGATTTACTTCAATTGGTTCAACTCTATATTTTCTTCATCATGTGATTAAATTTAAATCTTCAAATGCCATGGCTTTTGCTTTTTGCACTTAAAATTCTTTATGAATTGGCTTTAGGTGATGGACATGCACTTTTTGAATCTCTACTGTACTATAGGGATAAACATTAGAAACTACAAAATAACTAAACCTAAGAGAACACAACTTACCTGAAAATAATTTAAGTTTACAATAGTAGAGAAGCCCTTTTTGGCCAAAAAGAAATCTTTTTCTTTGAAATCATCTTGTCATGGGAAACTTTGGTCTACTTCTTAATTATAGTTGCTTCTAATTTATCTCTTCTATTCTACTTTAAAAAACTTTCTGTGCTAAAGGGATAATCACATAAATTGCAAAAGTAAAATGGCTATCAAGAGGGTGTTTCATGGTATAAAAAATTATTAAAACAAATCACTTCCATCAAACTCCATTGTGAGGGTTCCCTTATTAACATCTATCTTAGTTTGGGTCATGTTAAGGATTGGTCTCCCTAGTAAGATAGTATAGGATTCTAGGAAGTTTTATCATTCATATCATTCACATAAAAATCTATAGTAAATATTATTTCATTCACCTACATAAGCACATCCTTAATCACCCCATTTGTTCAATATGTTTAAATTTAAAGAAGTATAAATGAAATGAGGCATAACATTGACTAATGCTCCTAAATCTAATATGGCTCGTTTAATCATAGTGCTAAAAATTTTACAAGGAATTTTACAAGGAATGGTAAATTTACAAGGAGGTATTTTTTTAGAGACTCTAGAAACATTTTCATTCATCTTGATCATTTCATTACCTCTCAATTTCTACTTTATGGTTTACAATTTTATAAGGAATTTTCATACCTTGGCACCTGCTTGATCACATTCAATAATTTTATATTCACCTCAACCTTTCAAAAAGTCTTCTAGATCTCTTTATCCTTATTCTTCTTGTTTGACTTGGTTAATCTGTTAGGGAAAGGTAGAGGATTAGTCTTAACCACATTTGGGGATTTGACATTTACCTTTGAACTAGATAAGGTTTCTCCTTCTTCTTCTAGCTTCCTCTTCATATCCTTTTCATTATCCTTATTCTTCTTGTTTGACTTGGTTAATCTGTTAGGGAAAAGTAGAGGATTAGTCTTAACCACATTTGGGGATTTGACATTTACCTTTGAACTAGATAAGGTTTCTCCTACTTCTTCTAGTTTCCTCTTAATATCCTTTTCATTAGCCATCCTATGTATAGTCCTTTTTAGGCCCTCAAGCTTCCTACCAATCTTCAAGGTGATTGCACTAACATTCTTTCGATTTATTCGAGGTTGTGACAAAAATTTTCATTTGCTTTGAGCTTCTAAATAATTGATAGTAACTATCATTTAAGTAACCTAGTTTTCTAAATTTTAAATCCTAAACCTTGTGGTCTTATCTTCTACTGAAATTGTTTTCCATCCTACTAGATTTACAAAATGTTAGTAGTAAGAGACTTATCTATATCATCCAATGACGTACTTGAGTTAGAGGATGAGGCTTATGGTTTAGGCTAAAGTGTTATGCACCTTGCATTTTTTGTATGAAGTAGTTATGCTGCCTATTCCCTTCATAACTTAGGTTTGGGTGATATCTCTAACCTAAGTTTTAAGTTCAAGAATAAGGATTATATTTTTAGGAAAAATTTCTCTTACAACATTAATATACTACATGTTTCCCTTTTACAAAGTTAGGCAAACATTTGTTGGATGGTTCATATTTGCACATATCCTGCAAGATTTCAACTATGCTTACCCTACAAACAAAGGATGCTAGTTCATCTAAATAATGTTCTATTGATTAATTGTTTAGCTTATTTACTCTATAAACATCATTGTGAATGTCAAATTGTTGAGTGTTTAATTCTATATATTGGATTAAGATTCTTGCCTGCTCAAGAATCTTTTAACCTAGTGCTCCACTACTTGCTACATCTACCAAACTCCTATCTATAGGAAATAGTCCCTTGTAGAAGTATTGGATAAGGAGTTACTTCTTCATATTACGATGGGAGTAGTTGGTACAAAACTTCTTAAAATGCTTCTGGTACTTATAAAGTGATTCTTCAAGATGTTACTTAATCCCACAAATCTCTTTCCTTATGCTCGCTCTCTTTGATATTGGAAAATTATTTCTCCATAAATAGCCTTTTCATCAGTCTATATGTTAACGTTCTTTGCAGAAAAATAAAAATACCCATCTTTTGTAGTATCTTTTAGTGAAAATGGAAAAGGTCTTAACATGATTTTCTCTTTCGTCACCCCTAGAGGTTTTATACTAAGACAAACCACTTCAAGCTCCTTAAGATGTTTATGATCATCCTCACTTGCAAGACCATGAAATTTAGGAAAAAGATATGTAAAACCAAACTTACGCTTAAAGTTAATATGTTCAATAAAATTTTGGAAAGTAATACACAGTGGTCTTTAGGTTAACACTAGGGCAATCAACTCTCTTGGAGTTCTCAAATTCAGCATAGGATCCTCTAAATCAATTCCTTTTTATATTCTTATAGTTCTACTTTTTTTTTTACACAATCTTTATAGTGTCTTTTCAATCTCAGGATCAAATTGTACAAGATCTTAATGGGAAACATAAAAGATAAAAAATAAATACAAAAATTAGTTATAATAAGTATAGATACAAAAATTAACATCAAACACAAAAACTAAATCACTTCAATCCTCAGCAATGGTGCTAAAATTCTTGATGTGTGTCAATGAGCCGGGTCAGGCCCAGCTTGGCCTCGGGCTAAGGTGGCCCCCATGGCTTGGCCTGTAGCCCAGACCACCATTTTTTAAAAGAAAACTTCTAAAATGACATCGTTTTGGAAGTAGCGATCAGCCCATGGGTCAGCTTGTGGCCCACCCGACCTTGACTAATGGCCTAGTCAACTCGAGCCAAAATTGGATCAGGCCCTTTTTGACGTCTCTACCATAAAATAAAACCTAACTCTGTATAACTAAATTTGTAATAGTGGTAGGAAAGGATCATATCCAAAAAAGAGTAAGTGATTAGTTTTTATAATAAATGAATCATTGTATAAGATTGATAGGGTGGTTTTGTTGAATTCAATTGAATAAAACGAAACAAAACTATGGAAAAAAAATAAAATAAAATAGTATAAAATTGCAATAACTAATCATTGGATATTAAATCCATTTTATGTTTCAATCTTGACCTTCACATGAATGTGCATAATCAATCTTCATGTTGTTCTCATATCTTGCTTTGAAACTGTTAACCATAGATTAACAATATGTTCTATTAATCCTAGTTTTTTGTTAGGTTATAACTAATTAAAACAAACTTTTTAATTAGTTTCGCTATCATTCAACTTATAATAAGCTCTCCAAATTTAGTATAACAACTGCATAATGGATTAGGAAAACAAGTTCATCTAAGCATCAACCATATAAGCTTGGGTCATTTAATTTAGGTTATGTTATCCTTAATAATGCATGACTATTCGTTTATCATACATTAATCAAATTTACAACAATTACGGATTACAATCTTGATTCTAGCGATAAATCTATACATGAATAATCAAGTAGGCCTACGTAAATTGTTCATACATAAATCTCAAACTTTAAACATAAAATGACATAGTCAATTCCAAAAGAGGGTTAAGATCAACATCACTACCTAATCTTTTTCACTAGCCTTAATATCCTTTTTGAATTGGAAAGAAGAAGATTAATTTCTCATAACTCTAAAAAAGGAAAGGAATATGCCTCCTTTTGTGTCTCCTTTGTGTATATACCCTGTTTGTCCTCTTAAATATCCTTTTATGGGGCAAGATTAGGGTTGCCTGGTTATATATGGTTAGCTACATGGGCGTGTGTGATTATGTATGCTAACTTGTCAGAAATCGTAGAGTTATATGTTCACAATTAAATGCAAGCTCATTTACATAGTTGTGTAAGTCTCCACATGGGCGTGTAAGTCTCCACATGAGCATGTAAGTCACAAGGGTGCTTAAAACAACATCTTCAAGTTTGTATATGATTCTAGTGAGTTATACATTCCCATACACGACTGTTTAACTCATAGTGACCCCAATTCTTTAATTCTTTTTGTCGTATTTACCCTAAGTCATCTCCTTTTTTCTCCATAAAGGTAAATATGACTGAAAATCAATAGAACAACAATAAGGATGTGAGTTTAGCTCATTTTGGTTCTTGTTTCTCCAACTTATACCTAAACAAAAAATGTGAACCAAAATAAGTATGTTAGACACATCATAAACATTAACCACTAAGTATTAGGGAATAAATAAATAATCAATCAAGAACTTATCAATAACTATATATGAATGTTTATAAGATAAAAAAGAAAACCTAATAACACAAAATTTTCTTTTGATAATTGGAAATGAAAACCCAATTGTGATCCTGACAGTGTTTGATGTCATTTTGTAAACATTCAAAAAACCATTTCCACGATACTTAATAATTAAATCTAGTTGATAGTAGTAGATTATATAATGCTTTAATGGGTAGTTTAGTATGTGTTTAGTTATTAAATTGAATAAGTAGTGCAAGTTTAGGTTAAGATTATGTTGTTTAGTTAGACATTTGTATTTTAAGTATTTTATGGGTTAAAATATGCCATTGAGCTTAAATTTTGCCTATTTGAGATGCCTTGATGTGTTTGTTAATATTTCAGATCAATTATGGAAAAACAGAGGAGAATTAGAGGAAGCCAGAAGCAAAACCCACTGCTATAACCGTGGCCAATGCGCCACAATCGTGACAAAAGCAAGATGAAGGAGCTACGATCGTGATATAATGTAAATTTCAGGGCCATTTCAAAATTTTGGAGCCCGAGAAAACCCCAAAGTTTGCCCCAATTAGAAAATACTATAAAAGGAAAAGAATAGAACCCTAAAAGGGGAGCTTACATTCTGCCACTTTTAGAAAAAACTTCAAGAGGAGATAAGAAGAAGAGAGAGAAGAGGGCTTCCAATGCTGCTGCCTTCCTGATTTATCCTGGTCCCATCCAAGTGACGTTTTGTTTATCTTTTCCAATTTCTTCATTGAATGTGTAAGATGAATATGATTATGTTTATAAGTTGTGTATTAATGGTGATGTTCTAACTTTTCTTTAGGGATGTAAACTTGATTCAATGCTAATATAGTCATTTTTGTGTTATTTCGATTGAGTGTTGTAATTGATTATTGTAACTTCACGCTTTGGTAATAAATCAAGAGAGTGAATTGAATGAAAAGTGATTAGGTTGTTTAATGAGAGTTAAATAATCTAATAGATCACACAATTAATTAAATCAACAATGGTATAGAGAGAGATCTCGTGTGAGACCTGGTAGTTTATTAGAAAGCTTAAGAACTGATTAGGATATGAGTTGATAGTTAATCGAGAGATTATAATTTCGATAACTCAACTTAATTAGGATTTAGTGATTACAACTCAAAAGAGAGTAATACACCCTACGATAGTCTAGAGTTGACACCACAACAACACAAAAGTGATTAGGTTAGCATTAATGATATGATAATTTCTCTCTCATAATTTGCTAATTTTCTTGTATGATTTCCCATTCTGAATTTGGTGTTGCTCAATATTCAATTTCTTATGTTTATTTTACAAATTAATTTTCTGTCACTCATCTTCACGTGTTTACTTTTTTGTTAAGTTTTTACTTTCATTTTATTAATGTTTTATGCCTTAGATAACTTAGGATTAGATTAGTTCACAACTACTCGTGGGATCGACACCTCATGTATTAAAATTCACGCCTATGCGCTTGCAGTATTTTGAGGGCTTATAAATTATAAAACTTGCTAATCATCAAGTTTTTGACATCGTTGTTGGGGAGTAGTAAGATTTGTTTAGTTCTAGTCTAGTTCACTTTCACCACCCTTGTGTCCATGCAATTGCATGAATACAAGAGTTACTCGAAGTACAAGTTGGATCACAAAAACCTTAACATTCGATATCACTCACTTTGTATGACCCATTTTACGAGCCAATTGCTAAGAAGAAGAAATAGAGGAACCAATGGTGGAAAAATTTCATCAAGAGCTCAATCAAGGAGGACATAAAGACAACCAGTTGCGAATCCTCATGGACATTATAAGATTGGGGTTTAAGTCGTTTCTTTTGAGATTAAACCAATCCTATTGAACATGCTACAAACAAATGTGCAATTTTATGGAATAACCAATGATGATCCCAATCCACATATTGTAAACTTCCTCGATTGATACCTTTCGATATCATGGGATGTTGAAAGACACTATTAGAATGAGGCTTTTCCCGTTCATGTTGATAGGTAGAGCCAAAGCTTGGTATCATTTGCTAAGCCCTTCAAAAGTCACATTGTGGGAGAAATTGGTATATGTATTCCTAGACAAGTATCTTCCCCTCATTAAGACAACAAACATGATAAAAGAAATCACTAACTTCCAACAAAGTAATGGGATATCACTTTACGAGGCATGGGATAGATATAAGGAGTTGCAAAGGAGGTGTTCATACCACAGCCTACCAAAATAATTCCTTTTACAAACTTCCTAAAATAGAGTAAATCCAACCATGAGAGGTACCATAGATGCAACGTCGAGCGAATCACTTATGTGAAAGATTGTTGATGAAGTTGAGGTTGCTAGAAGAAATGGCCAGTAATAGTTGTTTGTGAATGAATGAGCGGAGTAGATAACACATAACCCTCTAAGAGTACAAGGCATGTTGTACTCTATTTTTGGAGCCCAAAAATATTTCCTTTTACCATAAGACTTGAATGTGCGCATTACCTTGTAGGTTTGTTTCAATGAACCCTTATTAGCCATCATCCCACATGGGTGGCGTGCCCACACAAGTCAATCACAAAAACTGAACTCATTTCTCCTATTTTCGAATAGATTTTTGGGAAACTTCCAACAGGCATTTCAATTTGACTTCTTCAAAACATTTTTTCCCCATTGTCTTAAGTTTCTAATGACACCAAAATCATTCAATTTGGTGCAAAAATCTAAAAGTTATAGCCCACACATTTTTGGACTGTTATGTAATTGAAACTGCACACTATTACTCAACTTACTCCCAAAAATTGAAAGTCTTAAAGTCCGAATTAAAAATCAATTCCTACAGAGTTTTTATATATCTATATCTCTAGTTTATTTAGAAATAATAATCATCTCATTTGGAGCTCTACAATTCAAGATATCACAAAATACTAAAGCATGCTCAGTAAAAAAATATCCAACTCATGCTCTTCAAACGGAAACCCTTACTTTGATTCAATCCATCTTTTTATATTCAATGGAAAAAGATATAATTTTTTTTAAGACGTATAGAAAGGTGTTATGAATCCAACGCTTCAAAAATCAAGTTATTTGAAGGTCGGATGACAAAGTTATGGTCAAAAGAGTGAAACATGTTCGACTGGTGGGGGAAACCTGCAGGTCGCGATTGTGCTCGCAGCCACCTCCTACTATTTCTTCTTTCGACATCCTAACTTCTAAATTTCATAACTTTTGATCTAAAACTACAAATTTTACAAACTTTATATCAATGGAAATATAAAATAAAGATTTAAAATATTGATGGAGAACATAAAAATAATTTATACTTCTATAAGTGTCAAAATCTCAATCAAAATGGCTGTCTCGAAAGTTTCATCCTAAATAGCACCCAAAATTCTAATTATCATATCTTCCAACTCCATTGTCCAAAAATTTCATACTTGATATACATTGAAAGATGAAAAGATAAGCTACAACTTTTATGAAGACAACTTTGTCTAATTCTTCCTAAATTAATCCAGTTTTTCCCTTGAAATCAGTATACAATTTTCACCGAATGACTTGAAAATTTGTCTCAATTTCACTTCCTCTCATGCAACATCATTCTTAACCATCCAACTACATTTCATCATTCTTTACTATTTTCTTATCCACTTCATCTTACTGATATGAAACAACAATCCATATTTAAAATTTATCTTTTTAAATTGATAACTTTCCCAAATTTACCAAATTCCAACTTAAGCTCATCCTTAATTAATTCATATTTGAACTCCACCTCATCTATACACAAATTCACATTTCACTTAACACTCATCCATTCACAAATCCATATTTCATTAACATCATAGAATAAGAGTTTACAAAGATTTAATAGCATTCTAAGCCATATTTACATCAATAATATCAAAAATAAAAAAGATACAAAACCCCATAATTCTTGACATACGTCTACAGTCTTGTTTTTACATCAATCTAACTTAAAATACAAAAGTATGCATAATCAAACAAATGCCTTGACTCTCTTTCACCCGATCTCTTTTTCATCACCTAGAGATAGGAGTGAAAGGGTGTGAGCTTGAAAGCTCATGGGTAACAGTTTATAACAGAAAAATTAAGCAAAAACCTTTGAAATGTTCATTTGCCAAATACAAAGTTCTTATTAAATTCATCAAAGTATCATTCTCAATTTCACAACCAAAATTCACAAATTTTAAATCATGAATGCATCAAAATTGTCAACTTATCATGAGCACATAAACATATCAAAAAAGCTTGGAAGGTTCAAAACAGAACGTACTACATATTTCTCATAAGGGTCTTGTGTAGCTGTGAACAGAGCGTACTATCGCAACCTCACAAAATGGTCTTGCTTAGCCGTGAATTTATGGGAGTCTGCAAGAGAGCTTCACGTCACTAGCGGGTAGGTCAGAGAAGCCATTTTAAATCAAGTGCACTTGACATACTTAAGGGACCAAACCAAACCCACATAACATGTATTTCATAACTTATAAACTTATTGCCCAAAGTGGCACATTTTCGAAACTTGCTTTTCTTGAACATGAGATATTTCGAAAACTATTTCCAAAAATATGATTTCATAAACTTGTATCTTTTCAAAAGAATCATTTTCAAAGTCTTTTCACAAATCATCAACCCAATTCACATATCAAACATATAGCAAATTCTCAATTCATCCAAAAGGCACCAAATGCAACATTTATAATGCAATTAAAAACATTAAATTTCCTTGATTCCAAGAAATTTTTTTTGGCTTATTAATTCTATTATAAACATATACCCACATTTATTTCCTTGCTTGAAACTTTGCTAAAAAAAATGTCTCTCCGATTGCTCTTCTTGCCTCCTTTGATTTCCTTTATCAAAGACAAAAATTCTTATATCAATAGGGATTCAAATTGGAGAACCTATAAGATATATTTGCTAAAATTGATCATAGAATCCTTAAACCCATACATTTTTTAAGCTATATGAATCAAAACCCTTTCAAAAAATCCAAAGATTAAAATCCAACTTACCTTGAATCTTCACCAAATGAAGAGTTTCTTGGATCGAAAGAAGCCTCTAATCTTCCTCTTCCTTTTTTTCCTTCTTGAACAACTTCAAAATCACTTTTTAAGACTAAAAAAAATCAAAACCTAACTTTTTCTTCTTTCTTTCCTCTCTTCTCAATCGAACTCTCTTCTTTCTCTCTTCTCTTTGTTTCTTTTTCCCAATTTCTTTTTTTGCTTCTTCCTTAAAAGCAAGCTAACACTTTTTATTTCAATTTTGCCGTTAATGATTCTAAATTATCCATTTTGTCCCTCCTTATATGCCTTGTATCTTTTATCCTTAAGTGGTCTTCCAAAAATGCCCTTGAACATCCTTATTACCTTGGTAAATTGAGTACTTTAATTCAATTTACCAATGTCATATAATCTTACTAACATTGGCATAATAATAACTCCCAAAAATTAAATGCATCAAAACCTCAAAATTTATTTAAATCATGCTTAACTAGAGAAAAAAATATAGGGGCCAACAAGAAAGCTATAATTGTTGACCAAATAACATAAATGCATGCTAAGATGGACAATTTGATTCGATGGCTAAAATATATGAAATCCTCTTCTTCAACCCCTATAAAAGTTATTCAGAGAAGGTGTGACCTATGTTGATAGGACAACCATGACATTTTTTATTATTTTTTGATGAAGGACCAAGAAGTAGAGCAAGTTAACTATATGGGTGCAAAGTTCGATAGAGGTGGAGTGAACAATCCCTATTCGAACACGTATAGCCCTGGGTGAGAAAATCACCCTACACTACAAGAATATCATATTATTCGTGACGTTTTGAAAACAAAACGTCACGAAATGTTCAGACTTTTTATGAGGTTTAAAAAATGTCACGAAATGTTTCAATTATTTGCGACATTTTGTAGAAACGTTACAGATTTGTAATACTTTCTGCAACGTTTTTTCAATAAAACGTCACAAAATAGAAATTGTGACTTTTTATTGAAGAAAACGTCGCAGCAAGCTCACTTCTAGTTCGAGAGCATTACCAAAATTACCATTTTTGCATTTCATGCTCAGCTTAAGGCCAGCATATATGCATGTGAGTTTGAATTTTTGCACACATGAAAATAATTG